>PVJH01025237.1:0-31823 GCA_004026705.1 Nesogale talazaci
CCTCAGTGACTCAGCCCTCTTTGTACCCAGAGATAACCATAATTATAGCCATTCTGATCTGAATCCAAGCTTCAATTATGCCCACAATACTCATATCTATATTAAGATTCATTTTAATCTGAAGCTAAGTATCAAATACCTACACTGCTTTTTCTTTTAATGTAAGCTCAGAATGACACTTGAAAGACCCGTCAATGATAGGTATTTCACAGTCTTCCCAACTACTTTATCTGTAGGTCCTTCAGAGGCCTGAACTCATTGTAAATTTTGATGTGTATACTTCAAAGAGTCTTTTGAACACTTTAGGTACTTCTTATCCAGAAAGCTTTACTTTAAATAAACATATTTTACTGTAATGTTTTGGGTTAATGAATTTGGAGGAACCTGAGTGGTGTGAAGGATTTGTAATCAGCTGGAGACATAAAATTCGGTGTGTTGAATCTACTCAGTACCTCCTTATAAGAAAGGCTTGTCATAATGTTTCCATTGACATTATGGCCAAGGTAAGCTCGTGGAGTAATTCTGTGTAACACAGGGGTTCCCCGTGATTGGGGTCGAGCTCTGCACAAATGAAAAATCTCTATATACTCTGGGAAAATAATTTAGGTAACAAGTTTGCACTCATTTTTAGATAAAAACCAACCATTCTCCTAAATCCTGAAGACAGGAAAATTCCCTCTGAAAGCAAATGCCACATAATTTTCTACAAATGTATTACAGATAACCGCCTCCACATTACCAATGAGTTCCCTTCCTGAATTTTGATTTAAGTTGAGTATGACTAGAAGTCAGATATTTTAGGTGTGACTCATACTGATCATTAATTAGTCAAATATTTGTCTTAGTGTGTAGTGTGCGGACTGCCCAAAGAAACATCAAGTCTGTCCTGGGAGGAGTGTCCCCAGAATGCTCCTCAGAATCAAGGATGCTGAGACTTTGTGTCATACCTTGGGTATTTTATCAGTAGGAAGGACAACATGCTTGCTGAAACAAAATGGCAGCAGAGAAGTATTTTGACCGAATGGATTGACCCAGTGGCTGCCATGATGGGATCAATCTAGAAACAATTGTGAGGTTGGTGCTGTGCTTTGTTTTGTTGTCACTGAGTGTTGGAACTCTCCAGAGGGCACTTTACACAAACAATGACATGTAGACTACCTTTCCATATTTTAAAATGATTAAAGGGGCATTTTACCAGACTCAATGACATCTTTAACATCATGTTGGAATAAAAATAATATTCTGATGTGTATTGTAAAACAGTATCCCTTTTTACTATGTACTATGGGCTGCACCTCCAATTTTTAATGTCATAAGTTTTGTGGGAAGAATTAAGCATTATGGGCTATACATAAGTCAGGCATTTGTAACCTGGGGATTGCCTGCATCATATATACATAAGTGTGTACAATTCTCTCAATAATTTTAAATATATAAAATATATAAGCATGTACATATTTGACCATTCCAATCTCCATCCCTTTTGGTTCCTATATAGAAAACAGTCGTTCTCCCTCAGAAAGAGCTAGCTAGACCGACATTATACAATTCTGAGAGGAACCTGGGAAGTAAGAAGAACTTCCCAGCACCTCTGGTGCTTCAGGCCTGGGTTGAAGTTACCTTCATTCCTCATTTCCTAATTGGCTTCTCTGCTGCTGTGCTCAAACCTTACAGGCGATGCCTTAGCTATCTAGTGCTGCTAGTAGCAGAGAAAGCACAAGTGGAAGGCTTTAGTCAAACAAATGTATTCCCTCACAGCTCAGGAGATGAGAAGCACAAATTCAGGGTGGCAGCTCTCAAGAAAGACTTCCATTCCAGTGACTCTAGAGGAAGAGCTTTGTCTCCTTTCACCATTCAAGGTATTCCGCAGAGATCTCTAAGTCACTGGGCATAAAAGCAGCCTCTGTGCCTGTGAAACCCCAGCTCCAAAGCACGTCCTCTACTTCTATATTTTCTTTATCTGTTTGACTGAGGCACTTGCTTTCCTGCTTAGATTACTTACTTCTCTCTCAATTAAGATGAAGGTGATGCAGACTACCGTGCTCTCTAAAGCCAAAATGCAACCTGGAGTATAAGTCACCAGAAAGTTGAGAACATCTCAACATTAGAACTTGATAGCAATGAGAGAAGACTTTATATGTGGTGGAGTTCATCATACATGAAGAAAGCAAAAACCATGTAAAAGACGTGAAAGAAAGAACAGACAAAAGTGCTCTGACACTTGTTCTTGAACACAGAGGAGCTAAGATAAATGCCAGAAATGATGCAGTAAAAGCACTATACACAAAATTTCAAAGGGCAATTTGGGAAGACATTTATTAGTATTATAACGAAATGGGCAAAATGCTGGAGTTAAGAATCAAAAAAGGAAAATATCCTTAGTGATGCATGTCTGTGCATATACGTAGAAAGACACTTCTATCAAGAAGTAGATCACACAGTTGTTGAAGCGGGTTATGGTAAATAGGGTTATTGCGCCAAACTGGCCAATGAAGGAAACATGTTGAATTAAAGGAAGAGCGGAGAGATAAATGGCTCGCCAAGTCTCATCTTTCTTGTCTCTTGTTCTTTGATGATGGCACCAGTGTGCAGCTTCCTTAGTTTGTTCTCTGCCTTAATTTGCAAGCTACTCTACCTTTGAAAATCTAACTGGTGAACTGAGTCACTGTAGTTTGAGATTCTGTTAGATCTCTCTTGTGGGAGAAATATAACTCAGTTTGTGGCTTCAAATGAGAAAGAATTTATGTTGAAGCCTTGTTCATGATCCAGGCTAGCTTTATGAAAGATAAATGAAGCTTAAGGCTTACACAGGTGCCTCAGGGCACTTCATACCCACACGTGGAGTCCTGGTTGACCCAATTGACTGAACTGAACTCACCCAGTTGATAGGTCAATCACCTGACCAGATAGGTCAATCCCGGTATAACGCCCACCTAGGTGTCCCATACTTTCCTGGCCTGGAACTTGAACCTTTGAGCATATGCAATGGACATCCCAGTCCCTATGCTAGTTACCTAACAGTTCCTTCAAGACCTGCTTTACCATGCTATGAGAGTATACATCACTTGAGCTGGGGACTGTTGGACTCTTGTCATCTGGCTGATAGTTGGTGACCTGTCTTGCTGCCTGGGGATAAATTGCTCTACAGAGGACTACTGGTGGCCCTCAAGACTTGAAGGACCGCCAGTGTATTAGCTATTTCTTGGAAATGAGTTATACTGAGCCATTTGTACTGCTCTATAGATTAATTAGCTGTTCATTTCTTATTCTATATATACTCATACACATATATAAAATCATCAGTGGCCTGGTTTTGTTTCTCCAGAGAACCCTACCTAACATATAGATAAATCCAGTCCAGTTCTAATGTGTGGGTCAGATGCAACCTGAAGGCTACTGGTTATGGTGGCCACACCCCAAACTTGACCTGTCTTCTTATAGCCACATCTTTCCTCTTTGTCTTTCTCCTCTTTTTAAAGAACTTAGTTACATTTGGTTACTTGTCTTTGGTTAGTATTCATTCTGATCAGTTTGTCATACATGCATGGAATGAATGTGAGTTCAGCCATGGGGGGTTCCAAGGTTATAATACAGAAGCTAATTGCCACATCTTTCTGCTGCGGTCAGGCTAGTGAATTTAATCTATTGACCTTTTGGTTAGCATTCCAGAACTTAACCACTGTACCTCTGGGGACTTTAGAATAGAGAAAATACAGGAAAGTTATGAAAATCTTATATTCTTAAGCCAATTTCAGGATTAGGAGTATAGGGGTGGAGTATAATCTGTCAATCTGGAAATAGCCCATGAGACCTCTGTGTGGGCATGGATTTCTTCTGAGAATTCTGAGAAATTTCATGGTATTTCCCCTAGGAGATAAGAGACTAATTTACTCAGTCCCTTGGAGATGTTTTACTGACAAGACAAAAGGTTGATTCCCTGTGTGATATTGAAGCTGACAAGGCAGATGGCAGCATGCTGATAGACCCTGAGTCCTGGAAACTGGAAGAGCCATGGGAGACCCCAGCCAGCACTGAGATGGTTCTATTGCCACCGGATACACAAGACTCTGCACCCACTGGTCTGTGGTTGTCCTGGTGCCATTGCACTTGCTTCCTGAGTCTGGAGAAGACTTAATAGACTGGCATTAGACATATGGGCTAATATCAGACATAAGACCTTGGACTGGATTCGGTTGGGATTTTTTTCTTAATGTACAGTTACTCATATATAAAACTCTTTTTATACACACAGACCTGTCTATTTCTGTTTCTCTAGTCTACCCGGACTATTACAGAAGTTATAAAAACATGCAAATTTACCCCTGGGCTATCCATAAAAGAATAATTTTAATTCTTTAAAATCAAGTCATCAGGCAGAATGTTTAATGTATTTGATTTTGTATCATTGTTTGCAGTTTCTATTGAATCGTGGTTCTCTAATGAAGATAGTAATGAATAGAGTATAATGACTTACATAGATCTAGTCTTTTTTTATTTTAACAGTTTTATTGACATAATTTATATATCATACAGTTCAATAGCTTAAACATATTTCAAAAGAGTTGTGCAATCATCAAGACAATCAATTTTAGAATAATTTCTTCATTCCTGACCTCATTATAATTAGTTCCCCATTCATCGCTTTTTAAAAATCATTTTAATGGGGGCTCATACAACTCCCATCACAATCAACACACACATCAATTGTATGCATACCACATTTGTTCACCTTTTGCTATCATCACTCCCAACACATCCTCTCTTCACTTAGGCCCCCAGTACCAGCTCCCCACATTTCCCCTCCCTCTCCCTCCCCTATGAAACCTTAATAATTTACACATTACTATTACCTTTTCATATTGTACTCTTTCTGACATGTCCCTTCACCCACTTTCCCATTGTCCGTACTCCAGAGAATTCATGTGTAGAGCCCTGAAATTGGTTCTCCCCTTCCACTCCACACTCCCTCCATTCTTTCAATATCACTACATGCACCACTTGTCCCAAAGGGATCATCTGTCCTGAATTCCCTGTATTTCTGGTTCCAGTGTACATCCCCTGGTCTAGCTGGATTTACAAGGTAGAATTGGGATCATAATAGTGGGTGGGAGGAAACATTTGAAAACTAGAGGAAAGTTGCATATCTCATTGTTGTCACGTTGTACCCTGACTCCTTCTTGTCTTCTCTGCAACCCCTCTTTGAGGGAGTGCCACTCAATTATTGATTGGCTTTGGGTCCCCAATATGTGTTCCCCCTCATTTATAATGACATAATTTTTAGTTCTATCATGCCTGATACTTGATCCCATCAATACCTCATGATCACACAGGCCAGTGTTTTTCTTCTTTGTAGGCTTTGTTGCTTCTCAGCTGGATGGCTGCTTGTTTACTTTCAAGCCTTTAAGACCCCAGACACTATATCTTTTCATAGCCAGGCCCCATCCCCTTTCTTCACCACCTTTGCTTATGCACACACTTGTATTTAGTGATCATGTCAGTAAGGTGAGCATCATGGAATGCCAATTTATTGGAACAAAATGTTATTGCACTGAGGAAGCACTTGAGTGGAGGTCCAATGCCCATCTGCAGTCCTAACCCTATAAGTATATGCACATTAATCTACTTCCCCATCATCCTATGTAAATATATTCACCTATGTACATTCCTGTATTTGGACCCATATATATGCCTTTTACCACACAGTTTTTTTCCCTTTCTTTCCTTTTACCATCCTTTTAATCCACCATCATGCTCAGTCTCTATTGGGGTTTCTGTATTTTCTCTCTGTCACATTATTCTTGCTCAATCCCTATCACGCCTCTCATACCCACCATGTCACTGATTTTGTATCTCTTGTTATTCCCTTGTCCCTGGGCTACCCAACACCACAGCCTTTCCCCCTCCTCCCTATCTCCCATGTCCTCCTACCCCCAAGAACCATCAGTTCTGTCATTTTCACCTCCACATTGTTCATCCAGCCTATCTTATCTAGACAGACCTGCAAAGACCACAATATGAACAAAAACACATGTATCCTAGGATGAAGCAACCAAAGAAACTAAAAGGATGATAACAACAAAGAAACCCCAATATCACATATATATGTATATATATGTATAAAACTGTGCTGTGATGATGAACATTGGAGCACAGATGTCTGGTTGTGGATTGTTGCTTGTCTCTTTGGGTATATACCCAGTAAGGGGATTCTTACTGGGTCATATGATAGCTCAATTTCCATTTGTTTTAGATATCTCCAAGGTGATTTCCATTGTGGCTGTACATACATACAGGGCCACCAGCAGTGCATAAAAGTGCCTATCTCCCCACAACCTCTCCAAAACCTGTTTCTTTCTATTGAGCTATCCTTGAGGGTGCTAAAAATATGGAACGCTTTATGAATATGCATGTCATTCTTGTGCAGGGGCCATGAGAATCTTGCCTTTATCATTCCAATTTTATTATTTGTGCTGCTGATGCAAGCACTAGATCAAGTCTTATATAAAGACTTATCTTACCTTCTTTTACAGTAATTATGAAAACCAACATCTCAGTAACTTTTCAATAAGATGGAATAAAGGAGAATACATTTTTCTTCTCATGTCATTGCTATTATGAAACTTTGGGTAGTAATGAAAAAAATATATGATAGTTTAGTCATATTCAACTCTACTCTCTCAAGGAAATGTTCAGGAAGGAAAGACTTTCTGAATATCAACTAAGTTCTCTTATGGGTGTGATTGTATAAAAATAATCAACTGATTATAAATAATGTCCTCTGTTATAGATAAGGCATAGTGAAACAAAAGTGAATTGTTCAAGTTTTCCAATTTGGTAATTGGAAAAATCATTTTCTACTGTTGTATTTGAATATCTTAAATAATACACATTATAAATTAAGTGTTGCTATAACAGCATATTATTGGAAGTGTAATTATAAAACTATACTACATTTATGTATGTATTTCCTCTGCACTTCTATTCTGACTATTTTGGGGTAAGTGGTGGTTTGCATAGGAATGAAATTGAGTTAGACAGTGTACATGACTTTGATTGAATTTTAGAAAGTTGTCACTGTTTACCTAAACACAATATCCATCCATCATCCCTGCCTTGTCATCTACTAATTTATTTGAGTTATCATAAAATTGAGCCTTATAAAGTAAACAATATCATGTACAAGGAGCTAGGATGAGCTGTTACTGTCACCATTCTGCTTTGAGAAATACTGTTTTTATCAATGATCAGTGGATAAAAACCAGAGTGAGACCAGAGAGAAAAGAAAGCTGTATTTTTCAGTTAAAACACAACAGAAACAAGGTCAAGTTAAGGGGCTCAGCCCCGGTGGTGCACTGGTTGAGTACAGGACTGTGGCTCCATTGGCTTGGCGATTCACATCCACCAGCAGGACTCCAGAATCAAGTCTGGGTAGCTCCCATGAGCACCGGAGGACAGTGATGCTCCCCCAAAACAAAACAAAAACAAAAACAAAACAAAACAACTATGAGAAACCCTAGTGGCATGGATACATGGAACTGCCAACCAAAAGAGGCTACCAGTAAATCCTCAGGAGAAAGATAAGGCTTTCTGCTTCCTTAAAGATTTAAAATCTCAGAAACAAAATACCCATTTTACTCTGTCCTATAATATTGGTATGAGTCAGAATTAGCAGCACAGCAATGAGTATATTGGACCAACATTTGTGAGAAAGATAGAGGCGTAAGCAGTGTTTCCTTCTGTCGTGGACAGAGTCACTATGAATTGAAACCAACTCAGTGGCATCTCACAAGAGCAGCTGATTGCCATATTAATACTATAACTAGTACTTACATTTCAGTAGGTTGTGTTACTAAATATCATCTTAATAATTTACTGAAACTTCAGCTTCTTCATCTATAAAATGAAAAGATATTACAAAGAATTATTTTAGTATTGTAAAAGACAATATTCACAAAGCACTTAACAAAGTCCTGAAATATTTGAAGCTCAATAACTGCTACACTAAATCTTTATGTTATGGAGCATTCAGTTACTTGTTCCAATTCTGTTGATGTCTCAGTCTCTACACTATAACAAGCTCCAAACTTAAGTGTGCCTGCCAAACCATTTTAGGGGCTAGGTGAAATGCGGTTCTGATTCTGTAGATCTGAAATGGGGCCTGAGACTTCTCATTTCTGGTAATACCATGATTACCAATCAACGGACACTTTTTGACAAGGAAGACTCCATATGATGGTCTCCTTCTAATTTTATTTCTGCCTGTGCCATAAGCATTTTTGCCAACACATAATAATATCAGAGTTTACTTTCGATCTTATATTACCTTTGAAAATAGACCTAGCCTTTCTTAATTATTCTGTTACAACTTCTGCTGTACCAGATTCTTGGCACCAAATATAAATTCAGTAAATGTTCATATTTTGGTGGCTAAATTCTAGAGTAGAAAGCATTTTTCCACATAAATTCTTCCAAATACAAACATGATAAATGACATAGTGCATACTGTGTACACATGAAAAAAAGTGTTTTTCTAATAATTAAAACATCAGTGAAGACTCCAAAACTCAGATGATGTTTCTCTTATTTCTTGATGATATTCAATATAACAGCACAGACAACTGGTTCCCATATAAAAGAAGCAGCTATATAATTGCACCTGCTTACTTTAGACATAATTTGACATTTCCTCTAAGTATTTAAATCAAATGGAAAAAGTCATACCAGTTGACTTAGACTAAAAGTTTGGGGAGCAATGCAACATTCCAGAAGGCAGTCATTCTAAAACCTGTATTACGTTTTCAAAAATAGCAGAGGAGAAACATATGCTACCTAAAGGAACTACATTTCCATCGCAGCACTATTTAATTACATTAGCATTTATACAAATTGGAAATGCCAACCACCTTAAAAAGCACATGTATTGATTAAGACATTTGTCAAGGTTAGGTGCTGTCCAAGAAGTCATGATGCACAGTGACTGTGTGCAGCAGAAGGAAACACTGTTCGGTCATATACTGTCTTCCCAATGATTGTTATATTTGAGCTGATTGTTGAAGCCATTGTGTCAATATGACTAGTGAAAAGTTTTCCTATTTTTTGCTGACCTTCTACTTTATAAGTATATGTGCTCCAAATAACAAGCCCCAAATACTTAAGATAAAGTTGTAGACTCCAAGGAGCATTCTAGCTGTTATTCTTCCCAACAGATGTTTTGCTCTTTTGCCAATCTATGCTTAATTCAATAGTCTTCACCGATATCATAATTTAAAAGAATCAGTTCTTCATTAGTTTCCTTATTCATTGTCCAGCTTTTCCATGCATGTATGATAATTGCAAATTCTATAGCTTGGAACAGGTGCTCTTTGGTTCTCAGAATGCTATCTTGGCTCTAGCACTTACGAAGTCTCTTGATTTTCCCAGTACAATATATAGCTTGATTTCCTCCATGGCATTGATAGTGGATCGTAAAATATAACCTTTGAAAGCTTCCGTGTTTTTGTTTACCATGATGCTTCTTATTGCTTGAATTGTGAGGATTTTTCTTCTCTTTATGTTGAAGAGTGATCCATACCGAAGGCTGAAGTCTTCAACCTTAATCAGTGGTTACTTCAAGTCCTCTTCATGTTCAGCAATCAAGATTGTGTCATCTGCATACCACAGATAGATAAAGAGGTTTCCTCTTATTCTCATGCTACATTATTCATACAGTTCAGCTTTCCAGATTACTTACTCAGCATAAGGATCCCACAAATAAAATGAAAAATACAATCTTGAAGACATTTCCTGATCTCCAAGCACACATTATCTTCTTTTTCTGTTCAAAGAGTTGCCTATTATTCTATGTTCACATTCAGCATGAGTACAGTGAGATGTTCTAGAATGTCAACCTTGAACTACTCAAAATTAGCTTCTTACAGTAAGTGTATTCAATTTAGGCAAAGCCTCTCCAATATTGGAAGAAACTGGAAAAAGGAAGATTAGTGGGATAATTTCCATCCTCTGGAACTGCAATAATCCACAAATCATAATTGATACAGCATATCTGTTTTTCCTGCCATTCTTATTTCCCCTTACCCTTTACTAGCATTTCCACTGGTCCAGGTGCCTTCCAAAGTGGAATATTCTCATAAGGAGTCAGACTTGTCTGTCCATTTGTGACTTGTGTGATGCCGTGATGGTGGAAGCTATGTCACTGATGTTTTCAATTACTAACAGGGTCATCCAAAGGAAACAGGTTTCAGCAGAGATTTCAGACTGAGGGAAGGCTCTGAAGAAGGAACAGGCTGCCCACGTCAGAGGAATTAGTCATGGAAATCCTTGTGGATAGCATCAGTACAGAGTCAGACTACTGAAAACCTCATGGGTAACAACAGATCATTGTTAGAGATCGTGAATGCTAATCCTCACATCTGGAGCAATAGGTGACATCACAATAAGTGGAGAAAGGTTGTCACTGTCAAGGGTTTCATTTTCCACCAAGTGGATGATTGATCTCCTCAGAGGATGGTAGTCTACTAGGAGCAAGATGCGAACATCAATAAGAAGGATCACCCACTGTTGACAAGTTTCAATGGACATTCCAAATGATAATGAGCTAGGGAGAAAGCTCTGACAATCTACTTTCAAAAATTGCGAATGGTAAAGAAATCACATGCCTTTCCCTACAGTCGTTTTACTCCAGGCATCCAGCTTCTACGGCAGTTGCAAAGTCTACAATTTATAGTCACTGTAGCTGATGTTGTTGTTCGGTTCCTTAGAATTAACTCCAGCTCATAGGACCCTTATGTACAACAGAAGGAAATGTCACTGGCCCAGGGTCCTCCACACTGCCCCTACTAGGTTCAAGTTCATCAGTGGGCTCCTGTGCCAATATGACACATTTCACTGAGGGTCTCCCACATGTTCTTTGTCCCTCCATTCACCAAACATAATGTCCTTTTCTAGTAATGTATCTCTTTGATGATGTGTCTCAAGTAAGTTAGGTGAACATTATTTGTTACTGATCCATAAAATTTTCGTTAGCAATTTTTGAAAGTAGAGTGTCAAATCATTCTCGCTAGTTCATCTTAGTTTGAAATATATGTTGAAAGCTGTCAACAGTGAAGGCCTTTCTTATATTTGAAATACCAGTGGCATAGCTTCTGGCATCACAACAACATGCAAACCATCACAATATGACAAACTGACAGATGGATATTGAGTACAATAATTAAGCCCACATGAAGCAAGTGAGAACATATTTGAACATTTCATTACAAGCAAGAGAGCAGAAGAAAGGGTTAAATCAGGGCCAGAAAATCTGGGCACTTGTTTTTTTTCTGTCTAACTTTATTAACAACAAGAATTTATACAGGCATGAAAATGTTTGAATGATATCAAAGAATGAATTGAGTAAAAGTCTATTCTGAATGTGTGATTGAAATTGGAGATGGAAAGTCGATCAGCCAGTGGGATAGATGATCCAGTTCATATGGGGTAGAGGTATGTGAAAATGGTGAAGTTGAGAGATATCAAAAAGTTCTAATCCAGAATCATGATGGATAGGAATGTAAAGTTTGGAGAAGATTTATTTTTAAAGAGTTCAGGGAGTTTGGGGCATCATCTAGTCTCTCAGGACAAAAAGATAATTCTATATTCAGCATGTAAAGAGCACTGAACAGAAAAATACAGATGGTGCTCACACCTGGTATTTAAAAGATCTTTCCCTCTATAATATTCATGCTATGTATATTCCCTAATAATATTCTCGATAATTTGTACTATATCATTGCATTAGCTTTTGAAATGTGTTATTCAGCTTCAGATATACTGAACCACAGCTTCAGCTGCTTTCATTTTTTTTCTCCTTCTCTAGAAGTTAATAATGCTCCTGGAAAAGCAATTAAACTAAAAAATAAAGCTTCATTTTGAAGAATAAGCAGCTTGCAACCTGGTTTAACGCTGAGACGGCACTAATAACACAGCACTTATGATCTAAGGAAGAAAATGAAAAGTCTTTATTATTTCCCCAAATGCAGGAACAACTAGGGCCTAAAGACACACTATCACCATTTATTGCATTAGATAACGTGCATTTTTATAAATGAAATGCTTACTTCTGAGCATTATATCCTCCACTTTAGTGATTTGGCTAAATAGTTCATTTGATCTCCAAACATAAAGCACTCTCATGTCATTTTGAGATGCAGAAGCCAAGTGGAAAGGTGAGAAGAAAAGAGAACTGAGCAGAACCAATGAAGCAGCATCTCCTCAGAAGTGCATGACAGGGGCATGAATACTCATTTGATTTAACCCAGAGAAAATAGTCTTTGCATTTTAAGATGGAGCAACTGTTTAAATAAATAAATAAAATCCTTCTTCTAAATCCAAACCCTGCCTTCTGTGAGGCAGAGGAGAAGACAGGCAGGTTGTTCTAGTGAAAGAAAAATGAAATTTGGCTTTAATTGAGGAACATAAGCCTTGCCCTTCTATTAACCTCAAAAAACTTGACCTCTTCTTATAGCTGATAGTCTTTGGTAGTTTTAGCATAAAGGAAAAGAAAACATCCATAGGGATTATGCTCTAGAAAGAAATAAAAATTAGTTCACTCTGCCCCTTGAATTGGCAACCATTATCCTAGAAAAACCACTGCCAGAGTCTCTCAGTTCCATGTACCGTGGTGGAAGGTACATTACCACGATGGAAACTATGTCATCAGTATTTCAGATACTAGCAGATTTATCTATGGTGGACAGGTTTCAGCAGAGCATCCACACTAAAACAGACTAGGAAGAAGGGACTGGAATCATCTACTTCTAAAATTTTACTTATGAAAATTTTATGGATCACAAGGACTCACTTGCTTTGGCCAGTCTATCAGGAGGAATAATTACTAAAGAAGGATATATTTGGTGAAGAAGGTGGCCAATGAAGGCATGAGAGATCTTTGATTAAAATCGATTAGAACAGTAGTCACAATGGCAGAGTCAGACATGCTAGCAATTGTAAGGATGATGAAGGACTTGTCACTCTATTAGTGTGGGTTGACTAGAGAACCAAGTTCATAGACCCTCATATGTATGGAAGTGTGGCAGTCATATGTCCATGTCAATTTCAAGATTGAGATGTAAGCGGGGAGTCTGGCCTGTTAATTTGGAGATAGTCATTGAGTAGCCAATAAGGCTTCTGTGTGGGCATGGCTTTCTCCTGAGACTTCTGGGAAACCTTGCAATATTTCCCTCATGGAGATGAGAAGCTATCTTCCCAGTTTTGGGGAGTCAGGCTCCGAGATGACAAACTACAGACAAACAAGAGGGCAGAATCCAAGGAGCTGGAGTTGCCAGAGGAGAAGCTACCCTAATGGAACCAGACCTCTGAAGCTGGAGGTGCTGCGTGGAGATTCCTGCCAGCGCTGAGTTGCTTCTACCACCACCAGATGCTGCTGATGGACCCTGAGCCCTGAAAGCAAGGAACCATGGGGAGACTCTTGCCAGCACCAGGACTCTGTACTCACTGACCTGTGACTTTGTGAGTCTAAAAGAGACCTTATAGACTGGAGTCGGGCATATGGGCTAATATCGGACTTATGACCTTGGACTGGACTGGGTTGGGATGCTTTCTCAATGTTTCCATTCCTCTTGTATATAACCCTTGTTACCCTTATATCCATATGCATATCCATGTATTTGTTTCTCGTGTCTACCCAGACTAACACAATAAGAGATAACTTCATATCAAAGAGTAAAAGACATCACAGCCCAGTCCAGATCAAGCCTATAAGTTTGATATTACCCCATATACTGA
This sequence comes from Nesogale talazaci, assembly GCA_004026705.1. Lineage (NCBI taxonomy): Eukaryota > Metazoa > Chordata > Mammalia > Afrosoricida > Tenrecidae > Nesogale > Nesogale talazaci. The sequence goes on from PVJH01025237.1 coordinate 13,783, forward strand.
TAACAGTCTATAAATTCATCTTCAGAGTCGCACAACACATTCAACACACTGAACGCAGCAGGTCACAGACCAGTGGGTACAAAGTCTTGTGAATCCAGTGGTGGTGGAAGCATCTGAGCACTGGCCTGAGCTTCCATGCGGCTTCTCCAATTCTAGGACTCTGACTCTCTCGGTGTAGCTCGATGTGACTTGTCAACAGGAAGGTCTCACAAAGAGTGTCTGTCTGTGTCCGATGTCCAGCCAGCACAGGCTAGACTCTCCACCCCTTCATTCTAAATCATCTCAAACTGACAGCATATTATGTAACTACCACAGTAACGCTTATTTTACAATAAAGTCACCAAGGATTGCATTTTACTTTATGACAGCTCAGATAAATTGTGTTGGAACGTGAATGTCTAAGCAATTAGCTTGCAGAAGGCCAGAACTTGACACCTGAAGCTCTAAACCAATTTAGGAGTGTTGAGTTAAGGCAATGTGAATAGAGAAACCAATTCGGAGATACTTATATATGTCTAAGAAAGAATTTCCTATCAAGGAGCAATTGGATATCAAGAAAACAACCCAGCCCAGTCCAAATCAAGTCCATGAGTCTTATACTAGTTCATAAAGTACAATACTAGTTGAAAAATCCCTCTTCCGACTCACCCAGTCATAAGCAGTGATGCAGCATACACAAGTCAGTGGGGGCAAAGTCTTATGGATTCGATGTTGGTGCATGCATCCTCAGGGCTCCCACAGGGCTCCATCAGATCTTCAAGTGGCTTACCAGCAGGAAGGTAAAATACAGAGAGAGACTGGCCCACCCCCAGAGAATCATCTCTCTTGGTGGCACCTCCAAATGAAGTCCTCAAGCTGTGACTTGAATGACAGGCTGACCAGACATGACATAGCTGCTACAAATGTCACACACATTTCGCCTCTATTGAATTCTTTCTATTTTACTGACAAATGTACACTCTGAACTGCTAATCACAACGTCAACAGCTGGCACCCATCAGCTGCGACAAGGGAGAAAGAAGAGGTTGTCTACCCCAGTCAAGATTTAAAGTCTTAGAAACCCAAAGGGGCAATTCCACTTTGTCCTATGGAGTCACTGTGAGTCACAATCGACTCAATGGCAGTTTGGTGTTGGATATGACTGGTGAATAATTTTGTTTTCAGTCAGAATGCTTTAGAGAGCAGAATAATATCATTCGCCTATCCAGTTCAAAGGGTGGAGACATAGCCCTTAGGGACATACTTGCTGAGTACTATTTTAATGGAAATGATGGTGGGAGGGTCCCATGATCATGGATCATTCACTTGAATTGGAGAGGTCATTTTTCTGCTCTTTTGGTTGAAAAACCCTGAACCAATCTTGCAAACAGTTCAGTGCAGCATAATGTACATACATGTCTCCATCAAGGTCCCACTCCAACTTCTATAGCCCTTCTTGTAACTGATAAACCAATTGACTGCCAATCACGCTTACATGACAGTTTCTTCTGCCCTAAATGCGAATTTCAGGACTTGAGTTCTGGAAACCTCACAATGCTATAGGCCTTTGTGGTAATGCTCTCTTTCACCTTCAGATGCTGATTCTTTGCCTTGGTTTTGTTTTTGTACTAGTTAAGACTTATAGATGTTCTCCTTAAATCATAGGAGAGCTGAGGTATCTTTTGCCTCATAAATCACAACATCATTGAGAGAAAGTTCCAATTATAAGACAAAAGACACTTAGAATTCAATTTTTATTTGCTCATTTGTTTGGACAAACTTGCATATCACTAAAGAATCCAAGTTCTGTTCAGTTTTACCTTTCCTCTTTTTATGGCTATTCAGACTATGGTTTAGATTTAATTGTTAAGGAATATGGAGGGTTTTTAAGACTGTTGCCCTTCCTTATCTCTCTTTTAAATATAGTTAACTATTTATTTGGGACTTTATTTCTATATCTTTATTTTTCCCTTAAGTTTGTATAATAGAATAGCTACAAAGAAAAACAGTTACACATACATTACTTCTTTTTAATAAGCAATTCAGTATAATCTTTATCTTTAAAATCCACATAGATGGTGGCAAAAAAAAGATCACTGTCTTTACATCTTCTGGCAATCACTACTAGGTATTTGAAAAAGGATTCTGACCTCCAAAATTAAACTGTGTATGTGACACAACCTTAATTTTAAGTCGATAGAAAAGTGTATAGCATTATGGGCATCTTTTTATTTTCCTGGAAAGCATGATTCTAACAGATAAGAAGAAATCCACACTGAACACTGTGCACACCTTCAAATTTTCCTTGCTGGCTGCTAAGAAGCTTAGCTCTCTTTGCACCCCTATCTTATTTTAGAAACCCACTTAAAAGAAAACTCTTTTCTTTTATATCTAAATAATTTTTAGGACGCTCTCAAATAACTTTGAATTTATCAGAGAACCAGCTTTGGTTTAGCCAGTTAAAAACTTTTCTTGTAGTCTATTTCTACTTCATTTGTGAAAGTGGTAAAATTTCTTTAAATGCTGAAGGAACGAAAGGGGGATTGCAGGAATAAATGAAGGACTCAAAAGAGAGCAGGATTTTTAAAAATGTAAACGCTAACATTCTCTACTATCTACAAATCCTCATGTGCCCCCATGATTCCATTTTATAGAACAGAAACTCATGGGTAAACACACAGGTAGTAAATGTAGTGTCGTTTGTAGACCTGTAACCCAGTCAACATCGATAAGCATGTGTGTGATTGACCTGCCATGTGGCAGAGTAGAACAGTGCCTCGTAGAGCTTTCAATGTCTGGAGTTCCAGACTTAATAACAGCAGTCCCACATTTGCCCTATCCAGGGACTTGGATCAATATAAAGGGTGGCCCCTAAAAGGATGACCGTGAAATTGGGACAAAAAGAAAAGTCTATTTCAAACTTTGTAGGAAAACTCTACGGTAATAAAGTCCCAATCAAATCCACTGCCACAAGCTCATAATGAGTTCAATTTACAGAGGTTCCATATTACAATGCTCTTATGCATTTTAGGTACCACAGTATCAGTTCTGACTCAGAGAGGACCAAACACTGCCTGATCCTGAGCCATCTTCACATTTTTGGGTTGTTGTTATTCATTAGACATTTCATTATCCCCCCCCCTCCAACAGTTTTATTGACACATAATTTACCTATCATGCAATTCAATCATATCAGAGAGAATGGTGTAATCATTACCACATCAATGTTAGCACATCCCAGCCCCCGTGGTTAATTGCCTTTAAAATGAGTCATGCAATCACAATCTGTTCCAGTGCTCCCTTCCCTCTCATTGTGTTATATACATTACATCCCTAGAAAAAGACTGTCAGGGTTTTCCTTCCTGTATGGTTTTTACCTTGCTTCATCATTGTCCATAATACTAGCTGAGGTAACAGCAGGATGAAACCAAACTGGTGGAATGGACCTTAGAGAGAAACTGGAAGATAACTCCTTGATAATGGCTTGATAAGAACCTGGTGTTTGGCCTTTCTTCTAGGCATTATTGGTCCTTTGGAATGTCTGCAAGGGTGTCATTTATATCATTACGGCAGTCTGGAAAGATGGCAAAAAAAGCTCAAAATTGTTCTTATATTTGAGTCCATTTGTATTAGTCCAGGTAGACTAGAGGAACAAATTTTATAGATACACATAAGGATTTAAGGAAAGGGTTTATATACAAAAGGAATGGAAGCATTTCTTCTTGAATTCTTTTAGTTTAAAATATCCTCGTGTGTCTCCTCAAGCTGCCCCTTAAAAATTTTTGTTCAATTCTTTGACTCATCATTTTTTCCTGTGTCAGTCTGGCTAGACTAGAGAAACAAATTCATAAACATGCATATGGATATAAAGGAAAGGTTTATATACAAGAGGAATGGAACGCTGAGAAAGTATCACAACCCAGTTCAGTACAAAGTCATAAGATAAGTATTATTCCATATGTCTGATACCAGTCTATAACGTCTCCTTCCAACTTACAAAGCACGTGCAATGACACCAGGACAATCACAGGCCAGTAGGTGCAAAGTCTTGTGTGTCTGGCAGCAGCAGAAGCATTCCAGTGCTGGCAGGGGTCTCCTCATGACTCCTTGCTTCCAGGGCTCAAGGTCCATCAGCAGCATCCAGTGGCAGTAGAAGCATCTCAGCACTGGCAGGGGTCTCCACATGGCTTATCTGGCCCCAGAGGTTTTGTTCCATCAGGGAAAGTCCGTTTGGCCTCTCTTCTGGCTCCTTCATTCTCCAGGAATCAGGATCGATCAGCATGCTGTCATCTCGTCAGTAATTCCTCTCCAAGAGACTGACTCAAGACTCTCTTCTCCAATTGGGAACTACCGTGAGATTTCCCAGAATTCTCAGGAGAAAGCCATGCCCACACAGAGGCCTCATTGGCTATGTCCAGATAGAGACTAGACTCCACCCCTACATTCCCAATCATAAAATTGATATCAAGAACATGACCGCCACACTTCCTTTTGCCTTATCTAGTCTAAGATTAAGTTTCAGAGCTCTTCTGACATCAAAATTTCATCTTTTCTTCTTTGTGACATTTTTGCTTTCTTTGTGGATGATGTTGTTGATATCACCACACTTCTGTCATTAGTGTTCAATGCATCGAATCTGTTCTTGAGGTGTTCTTGAAATTCAGGCAGAATTGGCTCAAGGTTATATGGTGCCTCTCATGGATTTGCTTTAATCATCTTCAGCTTCTTTATTGGGAGTTAGAATTGTGGAAGTAGATAAAATGTTCTACTGCTAATCAAAAAGTTGTGCATCTAATCCTCACTGATCAGTAGTTCTCAACTTGTAGATTGTGTCCTCTTTTTTTTTGGTGGTGGGGGTTGAGCGACCTTTTCACAAGGGTTACATAAGACCTTCAAAAAACATATTTATGAGACTGCTCCTCTATCTATCTCCAGATGGGTCTGCTCCCATGCAGATACCTGCCATGAAGACTGGTATCCTGGCGACACCACGCTTCAAGACCAAATATCATTTATTTGTCATTAGAAATAAATATTTCACAATATATAACTATATATTGCTTTGTGATTAATCACTCTGCTTTAATTATGTTCAATTTGTAACAATTAGAATAAAATCCTACATAACAGATATTAATATAATTCATAATGGTAGAAAAATGGCAGTTATGAAGTAGCAATGAAAATAACTTTTACTTGGGGGTCACCACCACATGAGGAACTGTATTAAAGGGTCAAGACATTAGGAAAGTTGAGAACCACTGTCAAAGATACTTCCAAGAAGCACCATTAGCTTTCCACTCCTTAAGCATCAATCATTGAAAGAAAACCATGTGGAATGTCGTTCTGCTCTAAAGCATATAAAGTTTCCCATGTGTTTGTTGCCCCAGACCTGGCTGGTTTTCATTTCCTTAAGTAAATGAACATGAGTTTCTAAACATTCTTTACCCATTTTAACTGAATGATCATGATGGTTCTGATGAATCTTGGTCATGAGATTGTGTTGGGGTATCCTCACTTCACACTAGTTTTTTTCTAGATAACAAGAGGTGTCTCAGATTCTTAGCCATTTCCAAATCAATAGCTTCTGAGAACTTTATTACCATTTCCAAAGTAAACGAAATCAAATCCTGTTATGTTGCTTATGTGTATCAAATGGACAGTGGTAGAACAGCAAATGCAGTAGAAAATTTTAAATGAATTCCTCTAGAACTGTGAAAAGATGAGTAGGTAATTTTGGCAAGAGTGAATCACTTTAAACTTTGTTTTCATTTTTAGATACCATAGACTAGATTCCAAATCATAGCGACCCTTTGCCTTGTCCTATGTCACCCCTACAACAGTTAATATGTTCCAGTCTTAAGGGATATGAGTTAGTTCTCCTCAAATGGTCATGCTTTTGCCAGTAGGTGTATTTGTTTTAGTTAGTCTTCATATTCTGCTTCTCTAGAGGAACTAGTGGTGTAGTGGTTATACGTTGGACTGCAATCCTCACAGTTTGAAGTTGGAAACCACAAGCAATTCAATTGGAGAAAGACAGTTTTTGACACCTGTAAACCTTTACAGTCTCTGGAACCCCATGGGCTTTGCTGAGTTAGCATTGACTTGAAGGAAGTTGGTTTTATTTTTGTTTATTGGAGGTGTTTTGAGGAGCTTGGTGGCTGGACTGTTAACTACAAGATCAACAGTCCAAATCCACCAGTTGCTCCATGGGACAACAATGAGACCTTTTACTCTTAAAAAGAGTTAGAGTCCCAGAAGCCCACAGAGGTAGTTTGACACTGTTCTAAGGGTTACTGTGAGTCAGAATTAAATCAATTGCAGTGAGATTGGATTTGGGGGTTATTTTATTTCTCTGGGTTCTAATATTCATTCCATGGCTATACAGAAGTCACAGACAAAATTCATGATTGAAGCATTTATTAAGGAAGTTAACAACTTTTCCTGCCAGTTAGAAATGCTCAGGTTTGAATTTTTTATCAATATATGATGTTGCAAAGTTTTTTTTCAGGTCTTCGAATAAATGGCAAAAGGGGCATACCCCTTTGCTGTAAGCTTCCACCTCAAGGCATTCAGCTCAAGGTTCACGGGTCAGCAAAGACAGAATGAAGTGCCCAGAGGTACCTCACTCCAGTAAGCATCAGCCCAAAGACAATCAGTTCTACATCCTGTGTCAGCAAGCCCGAATCCCCTTAGTAAGTGCTCAGAGGCATCATGTTCTGCAAGTCAGCCTCATGTACCAATATTCTCGTCTTTAAATTCTCCGGTGATTGGGAAGTCTATGAATCTGTTCCATGATCTGGCTCCTCTGCTGCAGATCCTCTGATGTAGCTGTTTTCTGGATCTAGGATGTTCACTTCACAGGGAGCTTGGGTCCAAAGGACATGCTTCATTCTTGGCTTTTGCTGGTAATGAGATTCCCTTCTCCTGCTTAAAAGGCTCTTTTTATCCACAATAGGATGCTGGTCCAGGATTCTTGTTTGCAATTTCTCACAGATAAAGAATACTCTCAGTATCTTCCCTACCTTCTTACCAGACACAAAAAGAGAAAAGTTATTTGGTAAGAGTTAGAGAATTTGATTAGAAAAACCACATTAATCATTCACTTTTCTACCAGTGTGCCCTGGGTCACTCTTGGTTGAAAATTCTTTCCTCAAGGGTTCCAAAGTTATTGTAAATGTTTCCTGCTCCCTTCTCTCTTCTCCAGTTCAGGGTAGTTTCAGGTAAGTTAGCATCATAGTATTAATGGTTTCTGGTAGGCGACTTCATCTAGACTATAAAAGAATCCTGCAGAATGATTCCCTTTATCGGGAACTTTTCTGGCCAGGTTATTTGGTTAGATCGTTGATCTCTTAGCACCTATGAAGAGTCACCCATTGCCCTTCAGTTCAGACAAAGCCCATTGTTGCAGCCAAAGAGGTTACATTATATGAAGCAGGATATTCTTTTTCAGAGACAGGTATCTCTTGATAAAATGTTCAAAATATATAGGATGATCTCACCACTTGTGCTTCTAAGAAGCGTTCTGATTGTTCTTCCTCCAAAATGGATGTTTTTTATCTCTAGCAGTTCGGTATTCTTGGCCACCACTCAAATTCAAATACTCCACCCTTCTCTGATCATCTTTATTGTCTAGATTTTACATGCATACTCCCAACCACAATCATACTCTGTTTATTAATATAATCTCTACACCTTGCAAGCCCTGGTCGACATTACTCTTAGAGAATAGGAATTTCAAAGGTTCATACTACTCTAAGGGGAAAAAAAACTAGGGAGAGAAAGTGGTTTCCACAGCTAAAAGAAGTAGGGTCCTCCACTGCCCCCTACTTTGGGAAAAAAATGTGCTCTTCTGACAGGACAGAACTTTGTAACTGTTGGCTATCATGTGAGTACTACCATTGCTATGACTCAAGCTGCTTTGGACTGAATCCTTACTTCAAACTTCCAAAATATTCATATTGAAAACATTATTTTCTGGCCTGTTGAAAACAGGAGGTTGAGGATATTGAGGGGGCTATCCTATAAGAAAGCAGTTCACTGTTGGCTTCTGTGGCAGTCATGTACCTATGTCAATTTCATGATTAAGATGTAGGGCTGGAGTCTAACCTGTTAATCTGGATATAGCCATTGAGTAGCCAATGAGGCCTCTGTGTAGACACGACTTTCTCCTGAGAATTCTGAGAAGTCTCAGCGTATTGCCCTTGTGGAGATGAGAGACCATTTTTCCCAGTTGTGGGGAGGCGCTCAACTGACAAGCTAAGGTGGCAGTGTCCAAGGAACTGGAAGAGCCAGAGGAGAAGTCACCTGGCCTTAACCTGATGGAACGAGATCTCTGAAGCTGGCAAAACCACAGAGACACCCCTGCCAGTGCTGAGATGTTTCTATCACCAATGGATACTGCTGATGGACCCTGAGCCTTGAAAACAAGGAACCACGAGGGGACCCCTGCCAGGGCCAGGACACTGCAGCCACTGCCTGGGACTTTGTGAGTTGGAAGGAGACTTTATAGACTGGTATAGGACATATGGGCTAATATCGGACTTATCACTTTGAACTGGACCGGGTTGGGAAGCTTTGTCAATGTTCCATTCCTCTTGTATAAAAACCTTTCCCTTATACCCATATGCATGTCTATGAATTTGTTTCTCTAGTCTACCTAGACTAGCACAGCTTTGCTTGCAATCCCACTATATGTGATACACAATCATGAGGCAAGAGGGAACAATCAAAAGGAAACTGCAGACACTCTGCGCTTTCTTAAGAGTAGTCATCTTTCTCGCATACTTGAGTAACTGTTCTTATTGTTTTAGCAAATCAAATGTAAAGCACTTCTCTAATTGAAGCTTGTCGACAATCCCATTCATTTGAGAGACTGTTCAGATTTGGAAATATGACATGAACATTACTAAATCATCCCCCCCCCCTTTAATTCCCTATTTAGCTCAAAAAGTATAACTGGTTCAACATTTTCAGAAAAATTAACATGCCAGTAAAATTTTTAAAATAGTGCTTTATTTGAATATAACTCTCGTGAGTCAAAGAGAATGCATTTAAAATAAGGCTCACATTCAACATTTGTCCATTGACAGATAATCAACTTTCCGATGAAATGTTTCACGGCATATTTAAAAGATACAATTCTATGGTGCCTAGAAAGGAAGATTTCTTAATGTCTCTTTGAAAGGATAATTGCTGTTGGCTGATTTTTCTGTTTTTCCTCCCAAAGCATAATCAAATAATTGGACTTTTTGTGTATAATACATCTAATAATGCATTAATACATTTTATATATAATGCATATAGAGTTCATTTAAACTCAAAATGATAAAGACAAAATCTGTATCTTCAGAGTGCTTATTTGAGCAAACAATCTAAAGGCCACATTGGGGTATTTAACTTCCCTCCTCAGACAGATGATCTAAGCACAATTTCGGTTTCTGACTGCGTAGTGGTATGCAGACACATTTGAACAAATGCCCTCCCTTCACTGGAAATACTAGAAATTGCTACACAATAAAGATACTCTGAAGTTAACATGTGACTATGTCTAGGCAATTTACAACTAGTACAGCAGGGAACAAATTGATATTTTTATTTAACAGATGATATTTCAACCACTTTAGACTTCATATTATTTGTTAAAAAGGAAAACACTGTAAATTGACTTATATTACAGATTATACCTGTTATATTTGCCATCTATGCTGTGTGATTTACATCGACATATGTCATCTTTCATCTGTGAAGGGACTTATTACCTTGTCCTTTCTAGGCTCACTATTTGAATTTTATTTATAGATAGTGAGGAGATGAGAATTATGGTAGATGCTTGTGAGTACAATGTGCAATTATTTTGAGAGCTCCATTTATTACCAAGTCGGTTTGGGAAATTGTATTAATAAAGCTCCTGATTCTTTCTAATGACCTTCTAAATAAAAATTGAGATGTGTCTAATTAATTGCCATAGTATTATTTATCCAGACAGTTGATATATTCAAAAGACCCATAAAAGGCACATTATGTGTGGACAAAATGAGCCAATTTCACTTAAAATGAGGTGAACCTGGTATGGAAATTGTTTCCCAAGATCTTGCAATAAATCAAACTAAACATGGCTTTGGAATCATAGGAGCTAGAAATGAAGACAAGGTTTTACTAACTTCAATCTTACCTAAGCCTCCATGAAATCAAATATTATTTCTTTGAATGCAATGCAATTCCAAGTAAAATCACTTTTAGAGAAGTCCTGCTGTCTCACTGGTTTATATACTGGGCTGTTGGACTCAAGCCCAAGAGCCACTCCCTAGAGACAGTTGAGGCAATCTGCTCCAGTGGTGATTTATGGCCTTGAAAACCCTGTGGAGCACTTTTCCTTGACCATAAAGGATTGCAATGAGTCGTGGTCAAGTCATGGCAGTGGATTTCTCTATAACTTCTTGGTTTGTTTCGCTGAGCTTCAGAATCAAGATTAGTGAGAAAGATCTGTCTTCAGTAATTATGTATGGTGATCTGAATATATGGTGTATTATAGAATACCTAAGACTTTGTTGATATGTTTGAAACCCAGTTTTAAGGAACAGATGATGTGGAAAAGGGTAAAATTAGGTTCCAAGAAATATTTTGAAGCTATAAAATTTCCCAGAGAGCCCACTTTGAAATGATACCTTTTTTTTACAATATTACAATATTTAATATTATAATATTGAAGTACTTAGTGAATAAGGAAACAAAATAATCAGTCCTGCATATCTAATATTTTCTTTTATAGGCTAACAATTCAACATTTGCAGTTAAAAAATGTGGGAAGACTAGATGAGAAAGTTTTGGTCTTGTTTTTTATGTGACCAATGCAGAAAACAAAATTATTTTATTCTTCAAGGTCTCTTGTCAGTAATTCAAAAATTCATGGGATAATTCAATTCTGAGAAAATTTTGCAGGAGTAGGAGACATTCCCCCCATTTTGGCAGTTGAAATCTAATACAGAGAACTACGTTCTAGTGTATGAACTGAATTCAACAAAATCAATCACATGAGAGAATCTTATCATAAAATGATTTTATTTTCCATGAGGAGCTCTGATTTAAAAAGCAGATATATTTGTGTCTTCTCAGATGTAGGCCTTATTTTCCTGTAAATTATTAGGAGAAAGCTGAAAAGTATTCTACTAAGACATAAATGCAAATATGTCATCAATTAGTTCAGATAAAGTACTTGACATTTAAAGGTGATTCCTCCAAATTCAACAACATAGGCTTGGTTATACTTTTGAAGTTAGCTCACATCAGGAAATTAATATGCATTCACCATTATGTACCAAAAAATGTCTAGAATTATAGTCCAGCTTAAATTCTGAGACTTGTTCGCAAAAGACTATCTACAGGGGGCATCCAAAATCCATTTTGAATCTCCAAAAAGGCTCATATTCTGTTGAGTTCTTTCTGACCATTAACTGGCAAGGATATTTGAAAATAGATGCTATCACCCCAGAGAAGGGCAATCCTGCTTTCAGGAATTTGCCTGAGTATGTTTTGATGGAAATTGGAAGACTGAGGTCCCGTGGTTTGGTCATACTTTGACCAAAGTGGTTCAATGACCCTGAGCCAATCCTTTCAATTTTTATGATCTCCAATGGTGTACCTATCCTTATTATTGTGTAATCTGTGACACATGGGCCTCTTTCCAATAGCAATTGTGTGACCGTTTTGTGACCCATATACAAATTAAGCTGTCCCATGACTTTTGCAGTGGATTCTAATATGACCTCACACTGACAAAGTCTCTCCCAGCTGAAACTCTGAGCACCTAGATTGCGGAAGACTGAGGACACAACAAATTTTCCCTGGTGACAGACCTCTATAAAGGTTGGGAAAGAGAGAAGACTGATTAGTGCATCGGTTGTTCTCCCTAACTGCCCTCAAGTCAATACCAACTCATCAAGGTGATTTAGGATTAGGCAAAACTGTCCCCGAGTGTTTCTGAGCCTGTAACTCTTTACAGGAATAGAAAGTCCCATCTTTCTCCCATGGACCTGCCAGGGGCTTTGAACTGTCCACCTTGTAGACTGCAGCCCAGTGCATAACCAGAACACCACCAGGGATCTGCTACAGATAAATTTGTGTGCCTCTTGAAACAATGTTTGTGTCCCTTTGGCTATGTTTCTGCCTCACTTTTTTATCTTTTAAAAATTGCTATTTGAATTTTACTTATTTTTATGTTCTTTACCATGCACTGAGAATGTTATATAGCCGTTATTCTTTACAACAGAGAAAATGATTGAAAAAGTAGAAAGTGAGTATGGTATGTGTAGGTTATTTGTGAAATTTAGAGTTTGACTCTCACGCAAATTATTGATAGAAGCTCAGGCTCTGCTGGACTTTATCTACCAGAGGATCAAATCTATATGAATATGAATGGGATGGGATGGGGTATGGAAAAGAACAATGGATCTTGATGATTTTTAAAAGGATTATAGTTATTTTGGCTATTCCAGTCTGTGACAGCAGATTAGAATATGAAAGATGTAAAAATGCAACAAAAGAAATTTAAAAACTTTAAAGTCTCTTTTAGAGTTGCCAGGGGCCAAAATCATAGCAAGTCTGCTGAATGAAAATTGCACCCACGATGTAATAAGCTGCATGTGGATCAAACATACGAGGAAGGTAGACTGGCATCCACTTGAAGATCTCTTGTAAACTCAAACCAAAAAATAATGAAACTCACTACCACCCAGTCATGGTGGACTCTCGTCCTTCTGTGGGTTTTCAAGACTATAACTGTTACTGGACCAGAAAGCCTAGTCAACCTCGGTGCTAGACATTGTTCTCTAGAGAAACAAAACCAGGACACTAGTAATTCTCTTTATATATTTATATAGACAGAAGGATATATAAAATAAGAAAAAAACAGTTAACTAATCTATAAAGCAGTACAAATGGCTTGTTGGAACTCACTCGCATGAGACAGCCAGTAAACTTACTGTCAGTACTTGGAGTCTTGAGGCCCACTGAGTAGTCCTTTTGTAGAGCAATTCAGGGCTTTGGCCACAAGCAACAAACAGTGAAAGAGGTCAACAACAGCCAGCCAGATGACAGAGTCCAACAGTCACCAGCTCAAGAGATATATATTCCAGGAGAGTGGTGAAGCAGGGCTTGAAGGAACCTCAACTCACAGCAAGAGAGTCCACCAATTAGGTGTCCCATGGGATGTGTCACTTGGAGATCAAGGCACAGGTTGAACAAGGCAGCCAGAAGATCCAAAAACAAGAGGGCAAGGGTGAGGCTCGCCAAGCCATTTCTATCTCGGCCCTTCAATTGCTCTTACATGTGTTCATTGGCCATGTTGTCACCAAAAACCCACCTACCTTCTTTGGCCTGGTTGGCACAACAGGTAGTTTTGAACCGCTGACCTTGAAGATTGCAGGCCAACACGTAACCTTTACACCACAAAAGCTCAACTTTATTTTATTTATAAACTTCATTGTACAATTTTTATTTCTGAAGCCCTTCAAAAGTGCACAGTATTCTAATCAACATAATAAAAGCAAAAATGTTGCTAAATGTATCATTTTTACTAAAGGATAGTATTAATTTGATAGAATATATATGCATGCATTTCCCTTTTTTTGACTTAATTTTTATTTTAAATCATCTATCTCACACTACCATTGAGTCAACACCTCCTCATAGTGAACCTACAGGACAGATCTGCCCCTGTGGATTTCTGAGACTAAATTAAATATTACAGAATATGTTACATTTATATTTAAAAAAAAAAAAAGAATTGTAAGGGTAAAGTTTTTTCCTTTAAAAAGTTTTTCCAGTTCACTCACCCTGAACTAGTAAAAAGGCATAGAAATCGATCTTCTTACCTTCTGCATTTGACAATGTCTACAATAAAGAGCCCCGGTAGCAGGCACACTGAGATGCACTGTGGACTGATTCACCACAAGGTCCCCAGTTCAAACCCACCAGCTGTTTCATGGAAGAACTGAAGCCTGTTGTTCTCTTTGAGGCTTTCTTCTTAAAATCCTAGAAAGCAGCTTCTAGGGGATTGCTGAGGGTCAGGATCTACCCTATGATAAGATTTTATTTTGATTTTTCAAATCAAAATCAAATCAAAATAAGGACTTTTTTTTTAAGAATCCAGAAAAGCTCAAATTAAATTTTCAAAAAGCAAAAATACACCCTTAAATGACTAAACATAAACACTAAATATTGTACATAAATAATCTTGAAATATTTAAGTAATATTTGATATTAAATTTAACTGATGCTTGTTATGATTTGAAATAAATGTGCCTTATTAAAAGCAGAGATAGCGCTATACTCAGCTTCTAAGTAATATGCTCATTTGTTTTCCATTTAAAAACATATTATAAGGCATATGCAATGAGAAAATGTTTAAAGGACTTGCTAAAAACTGGTTTATTTGATACAGTCAGAGTTTTAACCATCAGATTAAGGTTTAAGTCCTTTTAGAAACGTGTTCTAATATCAGATAGCATAAACAAAGAATTGAGTTTCTTGGCATTGAAATAATAGGATTTCTTTGATTACTAATTTAAAAGTTTAATTAATCTTTAGAATATATCTGGCTTCTAGGATAAGTGTAGATAAAGTTCAGCAAATCACATGTTTTGAAAAGGCCAATGTTCACTTCTCAGTAGATTACTTATAAATTACTGATAATTCAAAATTCAATGAAAAGCCACAAACAAGAAATCTTAATGTGTTATAGATATAATCTTTCTAAACTCTACTTTGTTTATTTTGAATCTAACAGCTTACTAATTTCTTTTAAACTTTGATGACTTTTCAAATCATCAAGTCTTTAAGGTATTCTGCATTGATATAAAATGTGTCAATTATTAAATTGTGATGTTTGGATTTAGGACAGGTCCAAACAAAACCAAACTCACTACCATGGAGTCAATACTGACTCAGGATAATCATTTAATCTGGTCTCTAAAACAGTGTCATGGCATGCCAATCTCATGCTAATAATCTAATTATCATACTTTTCTTTTCATCATTTTTTAAAAATAATTTTTGCGGGGCTTGTACAACTCTTATCACAAAACATCAGTTGACTAAGGCATGTTGCCTTCATTCTTTTCTAGACATTTACTTTCTATTTAGCTCTTGGTATTAGCACTTCTTCCTCTCCTCCCACCTTCATAACCCCCTGAAAGATTGCACACTGCTATTATTTTCATCTCTCTCACCAACCATTGTCTCCCTCCCCCCATGTTTTCGGTTGTTCCTCCTCTTGTAGAATGGATGGTGATGTGTCATTTGTTGTGATCAGTTTCCCCTTTCTCTCCCTCCCACGCCTTCCTCCTACACTTCTGATATCACTATTCTCACTCCTGTTCCAGGATTTTGTGTGCCATGAGTGTAAGCTCCCATCCCTTTCCATATCTGTATACATTTCCAGTCTAGTCTGAATTGGGATGTAGCACTGGGGTCATGGTAGTGTGTGGGGGGGGAGTTGGGGGGGGGCACGAAGCCTCAAGGAACCAGAGGATTAGAGCATGTTTCACCAATGCTTTACGGTATCCTGGTGATTGATCCCCCTCCCTGTGCCCCCTCTGTGGGAGGTTGTTCCCCTGTCTACAGATAAACTTTTAATTTCTGTTCCAGACCCCTCATTCTCAACAATGTGTTTTTGTTTGTAATATGTTTGCTGATGCCTATTACCTAATCCCTATGGCTCCTCATGATCTCATCAGTGGTTTACTTCTTCCATGTGGACTTGCTGCTTCACTGCCCAATGGCGGCTTGTATAACTTACAGGCCAGCAAGACCCCAGGCTTTATATCTTTTAATAGTCGGGCACCATCCATCTTCTTCACCACATTTGCTTATGCACACGTTTCGTCTTCAGTGATTGTGTCGAGAGGGAGAACATCTCAGACTTCAAACTGATTAGAACAAAGTGTTCTTGTGTTGAGGGAGGCTATAAGCAGAGGTCCAAAGTCCATCCCCTACCTCAGCATATTGCCATCTAAATATATGTACATGGAACAATATCTCTATTTCTTTGGATTAATATATTTTCATATGTACCACTATGTTTATACCTCTATTCACTGCTTTGCTTCCTTGGTCCTTCCTGTGTTTCCTTTTATCCTCCTCCTGCCCCCCAGTCACTTTCCCCTTATTTCTGCCTCTTCAAACTTCCTCTTAGCTAGTTTTCTGTTACTCTGACATCCCTTACTGCCCACCCCCTTACCTATGATCCCTATCTCCTACTTGCAACTGAGTCCATCACCCCAGTTGTTACACTGTCTAGGACACGGCCTGCTCACCACCCACTTCCCCCACTACCCTTCACCTCAGGTCTCCCCTGGACCATTGGTCCCAGTGCTCCCTCTCCTCAGGCATGCCTCCAGTGCCAATCCTATATAGGTAGGTACACTGAATATAACAGAGCCCAAAATGATTCTTAAAAATGAGAATCATAAATAAGAAAAAATTGTCTACAAAAATGAGAAGAAATATATAAGAATCCTAGGTCTGTTCACTGGCCTTCAAGATTGTCCAGGAACTGTCCCTCCTGGACTGGAATGCCCCTGTGGGGGCTCCTCAGGGGCTTCCTAGCTCTGTCTTGCCCCAGCTACTGATCTAGTAAGCACCCTTCTTAGTTCGCTTGTTTTGAGGGGTTCAGACCGCACTGCATCCCCATCATGTGACCCCAGGAAGGTCCTCTGTGGCAGTCTGCTTCAGTAAGGGGACAGCATGACACCTACTGTTGTCAGTGGCCCAGTCCCCTCTGTGTCTCATTAGGTCCCCTCATGGATGATATACTGTGAGCCTGGTATGCCAGTGTGAGGTCCAGTCCAGTGCTCTTTCTCATCCTCCCTCTAGGCCTGCCTCTATGTGGGTGTGGCATGCCAACCCTTCTCCCCAACCTGTAGCTTCAAATCCACTCTCCATCACACCCACTTCCAGGAAGGGGGCCAGCCCTATAGCTCTCTCTTTTCATGCATTCTTCCATGTGGCCACGCTGCCCTCCTGGTTTGGTGTATCATAGTAGAGCCTGCAGGCCCACTCCAGATTCTGTGAAAACAAGACTTAAAACTGGTCCTCAGGGGCAGTTCTCACTACAGCCTTTAGAGCTTAGCCTTAAACACACTCTGTGTGGATTAAGGAGTGGAAATACTCTTTTTACTCCTTTGGCATTCAAACTGAAATGCACTAGTGAAGATATAAGCAGAGGAAGTCTATCACGAGGTCAAGGACCTGGAAGTCATTGAACTTTATTTGAATCTCCATTGCTTTTGAGATTGTTTGGTAATTGGAAACTTATTCCAATCATACTGGAGTTCTCCTTCTGTTAGGAGAAAACCTATTCTGTTTTAACCTATATTTAATTCTGCCTACACTTTAAACTTTATCAAGCTTTTGCCTTGTGCTATTAAGGTCAAATTATGGACTTCCAAACCAAACCACCTTTAGCACCATGTTTTAATTTCACTTGGGTCAGTTAATTGATTACTTACATGAGAGAACTTTGCTTAAAATACAGCCTAACTTGCCTTGTAATGTGAATAGATATTTTGTGGCTATGCACCAAGCTCTTCCCTGAGGTTTAAGTGATTGGTATGAATAATGCTGAAACAGACCAATAGAAACTACAGTCCATTATATGTCACCTCCACCTTCTGTTAATGATAATGAATGTCAAGAAAACCACACCACTGTGTAATTGCTGTAAGAAAGCTATCAATTTATGACAATTCCCTAATGGAAGTGTGGTTGTCACATGCAAAATTTTCTATACCCACTGCCTCCCTAGCACAAGTTTTATGCTCCTCTGATAGGTACGTATTCTTGCATGGTGGAGCTAATTATCACTTTAAATTATCCCACCCCTAGTGAATGCAGATTTACATGAATAATTTTGTTTATATTTGTAGCAAGTATGTGCTCAGTGCACTTTGAGAACTCTGGGACTAACTGTAGATATTCATAGCAAAAACAAAAGCCAGTAAATATTGAAAGAATATTATCAATTTAGTGCATGTTGCAAAATGAGAATCAGGAGAAATGCCCTT
>PVJH01025238.1:0-31853 GCA_004026705.1 Nesogale talazaci
CCTAATCGATTTTATGTCTCAAGTCCCTTGATTATGTGCCCTTAGTCCTCTGCTTCTACCTTGCTTTCAATGGAACCTGTTGGTGATGCTAGGCAACACCTTTCCGTAATAGTGGCTTTAGATGATGCTTTCTACTCCTGTAGCCAGTTATGTTCTCAGAAACTCACGGGGGGCAGTTTTACGGAGTTGCTTTGAGTGAGCATCGACTTGATGAGTGAGTTTGGTTTTTGGTTTTCTTTACTTTTTTTGGGGGGGGGGAGCGGCATCACTGCTGGTTTTCTTATTAGGTCAATTGCATCCCCATCTGAATTATCTCGTGACTTAAGTATCATTATAGGACTGCTGACAAGGACAGGAGCTATGCAAAGGGAATCACATGTTGTTGTGGGGTGAGGGCCTCTGCACTTTCTTTAAGCAAAGGAAATTTTAGCCTTACTATATTTCTGCAGGTTGAATAATTTCAGAAAAGTGTCAAGCCAAAAGAAGAAACTCACTTTCACTGAGCCAATCCTGAGACATAGTATAGGACGGAGCAGGAGAGTTCCTTTGGGCTTCAGAGACTGAAAATGTTTATGAGGAACAGATGGCCTCATCTTTCTCCCTTGGAGCAGCCTATGGGTTTGAACAATTGACTTTGGGTAAAACTCCGTGACTAAATCACCAGTGTGCCACAGGATTCTTCAGAGAAGTGTAAGTATTAACAATCTTGTGGAGTATCTAATTGGAAAAATAGGAGAAATAATGATTAAAGACCTAAGGAGAATTGATGGATTAGAATGATGATATTTTCCAGGGATAAACACCCATGAAAGACAGAGAGGGAAGCAAGATGGTACAGAGAGACTTTCAATTGAAGTCTCAGGTCAAGCCCATGAGGATCTTTGAGGCATGTGTGATCTGCCCGAGTTATCCAACAGTGGGACAAAATGTTAGGCCATTAGGTGTTCCCAGGATCACATATTGTGTCTAAGCCACATCAAGATGGGCGTGGCCTTGGCTGAGAGTTCTCTAAAGTTGAGACAAATCTCTGAAAGAGGCTGCCTGCTGAAAGCACTCCTAGCGACTGGGACAAAAAGTCCTACGTTGAAGCAGGATCTGAGTGATGTATTCCATGTCCACTACAAAGTCTAACAAAGAATTCAAAGCTATCCTCCTCTCTCTTCCACAATTTTCATCATGCTGCTGAAACTGCCACTTATTCGGGCACCCAGAAGCTGTTCTCGTTCTCATTCCCCAAAGCACAACACTTAAATAATTTTGTACCTTCAATATTTATTTGTCTAATGTGCCCATTCTTCCCTATCCTATGATTAGAGTTTAGAGTCTTAGTAACCTTCTCTTGGACTCTTAAAATAACCTTCTGTGTCAGGCAGGGTTCTCTTAGAGAAATAAAAATCAGGACATTGGTAATTCTTTTTATATATTTATATATAAAGAAAGAAACAGTTAACTATCTATAAAGCAATATAGGTTGGTCGAAGCAACTCACTTGCATGAGGCAACTAGAAGACTGGCAGTCCTTCAAATCTTGAGGGCCGCTGAGTAGTCCTCTGTAGAGCAATCCAGGCTATGTGGTCACAGGCAGCAAACAGCAGAGCAGGTGGCCAACATTCAGCCAGATAACAGAGTCCAACAGTTCCCAGCTCAAGAGATGTATATCCCAGGAGCGTGGCGAAGTATGGCTTGAAGGATCCTCAACTCACAGCAACACAGTCCACGATTAGGTGTCCCACGGGCAGTGTTGCTTGGAGGTTGAGGCACAGGACGAACAAGGCAGCTCTCTGGTCTGAAGATCCAGAAGCAAGAGAGAAAGCAAGACTCGCTGAGCCCTTCCTATCTCTGCCCTTTAATTTATCCCCTGTGTTCATTGGCTGTGCTGTCACAACAGACCCACCAATCTTCTGTGGCCATGATGGCATAACAAACCTACCCATCACACCGTCTAACTAGTCTTCTCTCAGGAGCTCCCCTTTTCTTCAGTATCTGACAATGTTCTGAAGTTAGATACGGGAGTTGCCTTGGGTTGAAATCTACTCAATGGCACTAAAAACAAAAACAACCTCTTGTCTCCTGGCCTTCATTTCTCCGCTCACAATCCATCTTTCACTAATTCACCAAGGTAAACTTTCTTTTATTCTTTTTGATATTCTGGTGTATTTAATAGTGCTAATTTAGAGTAAACACAAACCTAGCCCTATTATTTCCAGCTTAGAAACTTTCATTGAATGTTCATTCATTTATTTATTCAGTAATAAATTCTTTATTTATGTTAGTGCTCAGCAATAAATTTATTCATTCGTCCAAGTGAATTACCCAATTCAAGAGATTAAAGATTATCTTTCTCACATTCATCAAGTCATATGGTCACCAACTTAAAAGCATATCCTGAATTCTTCTACTTCTCAACAGTTCGACTTTGACTTTTCTGCTTCAACCTAATCCTGAGCTCCAGGGAACCCATGAGAGAGCTCTTCATCAGGTCTTCCTGCTTTCTTTCTTGCTTCTCAACTGGCACTTCCCCCATGATGTCCAGAATGACCTTTTATAAAACTCTAAATCAGACTCTCTTAGTTACTACAGACAATGAAATGAGTCATCTATTTGATGGTGTGAGTGAATATTTAAGACACAGGGAGCAATAAAGACAAAAGCCATAAGCTCAGAGCCAATTATGAATGTTTAAGTAATAAGAGAGAAGTCAGAAAATGACTGTGTTGTGATCACGGAGGGTTAAGATGAGGATGAGGTCTACATTCTTCTCCCCCAAACTCCTCTACCTTCTATTTTGATATTCAGTTTCTGACTCTGGGGTGTGAGTAAAAGAGGGCAAGAGAGTCAAGAAAACGTAATTGAGTTGCTTCTATCATAGGCTGCCATCATGCTCTCTGAGGCTGGAAGATATTTAAAGTTATCCAGTGAGTGATTTCTAGGGCTAATCCAGAGGTTGCAAGTACACATTTTCCTAGGGCTTGGCTACTTTCTTTGCACCAGCCCATTTCCCCTGTGCTCACATTGTTGAATCCCTCACTTAGGAGGTTCAGTTGGACGCCTAAAGCTCAACTTTCTCTTCAGTCTTGCTCATGTCTGCTCCATGGGGAATATTTATTCTTTGTTCCATCAAGTTATGATTCCAGGACTTTCTCCAGCTCAATAGCATTCTTCTGACATGATGTTCAACATGGTTAGTCACTCCATTGACCAGTTTCTAGATTTCTCAAGTCAGACCCATGCCTTGGGGGTAGATCTGCCTGCATGGTACTCTGTCTCCATGGCCCATAACAACCAATTTTTCTCTTGATGTGAAGGGAAGGAGGTAGATTTTCTTCCATACTCAAATCTTCCTCCATCGCCACGTTACACAAACACACTCACACATAACCTCATATACAGGGAAGTGTCGGGACTGAAAGAAATACTAAAAAAGTTCTAGGTTGAAAATGATGATGGCAACATAGGTGCAAATATGCTTGGTACAATTGATGTACGGAATGCTATAAGAGCCCCCAATAAAATCAATTAAAAAATCAATTAAATCAATTAAAAATAAAATCAATTAAAAAATCAATTAAAATCAAATAAAGTCAATTAAAAAATCAATCAAATAAAATCAATTAAAAGCAATTCTAGGTCAAACTTGCTGTCAGATTTATGATCCTTGAGTATTTAAGGAGCGCTGTGGGCCAAGTGGTTAAAGCACTCAGTTGCTTTCCAAGTGGTTGGTTATTTGAACGCCCCAGCAGCTCAGCAGGAGTAAGATGTGGCAGTTGGCTTCCATAATTATTACAACATTGGAAATGCTCTGGAGAAGGTCCAGTTGGTCCTATAGGATCCCTATGAGTTGAATTTTCTGAATAGGTGGGGTCTTTTTTTGAGGTTTATAGATACTTTGAGGTATTGCTGGCACAGCAGTTAAACACTCATCTGCTAACTGAGAGGTTAACTACCCAAGCTGCTCCATAAAAGATAGGTCAGTCTGCTGATGTAGCACACTGCTTCTGTAAAGATCACAGCTTTGGAAACACTGGGACAGTGCTGCTCTGCCCTATGGGTTGCTCTAAGTCCACACTGACTCAACGGTGGTAGACTTGGTTATGTTTTGAGTTTCTTTCAGTCTTCACACTTAGTTGATTCAACGATAGAAATAATCACTTACCTAAGTAGTGGCAATTTGAGGCAGTGATAACTCTTTCCTGTAGATGAAAAGGAACATGCTATGACAATATACCTGACCCTAATTTAAGAAAATACTATCAAAATAACCAATCAGTATTTCAAATGACACCTCTAAGGAGATAGACTGAGAAGTCACATAACTTTTGTTTCCAAGGAAATTCTTTGTGAGAAATGGTCAGATGAAAGAAGAATAGAGGGTAAAGGGCATTTATAGAGGTCTAAATACCAGCATTTACATAGGTAAACATATTTATATATGATGGGGAAATAGATTTACATGCATACACTTATAGGGTTAGTATTAAGACAGTAGCTGGGCAATGGACCTCCACTCAAATATTTCCTCAATGCAAGAACACTTTGCTCTGTTAAATTGGCATTCCATGATGCTGACCTTCCCAACACAATCACTGATGACAAATGTGTGCATAAGCAAAAGTGATTAAGAAAGTCGATGGTGCTCAGCTATCAAAAGATATAATGTCTGGGGTCTTAAAGGCTTGAAAACAAACAATCGGCCATCTATCTCAGACGCAACAAAGACCATATGGAAAAAGCACATCAGCCTGTATGTCCACGAGTTGTCAAAGGAATCAGTTATCAAGCCTCAAAGAACTAAAAATAATAACATTGTGTTCCCACCTTCTTGATATGATCACTGACAACAAATGTGTGCATAAGCAAATGTGGTGAAGAAAGCTGATGGTGCCAGGCTATCAAAAGATATAGTATCTGAGGTCTTAAAGGCTTGAAAGTAAGCAAGCGGCCATCTAACTCAGAAGCAACAAAGCCCACAAGGTGTCGAAGGGGCCAGGTATCAGGCATCAAAGAAATAAAAATTATATCATCATAAATGAGGGGAAGTACAGATTGGGGACCCAAAGTCCATGGATAAGTGAAGCGACATTCTCTTCCAGAATGGTTGTGAGGAGGAGATGAGTCAGTCATGGTACTGGGTAGTAACAATGAAATATGCAACTTTCCTCTAGTTCTTAAATTCTTTCTCTTCCACCCTCACCCCCGCGTCAATAGCATGGTCCCAATTCTACCTCACAAATCTGGCTAGACCAGGGGATGTACACTGGTGCAGATAGGGGCTGGAAACAGGAAATTCAGGACAAATAATCCCTTCGGGACCAGTGGTGAGAGTGGTGATACTGGGAGAGGGGAGGGAAGGTGGAACAGAAAGGGGGAACCAATTGTAGGGTTCTACATATAACCTCCTCTCTGGGGTATGGACAACAGGGAAGTAGGTGAAGGGACACATCAGGCAGTGTATGATATGACAAAATAATGTTAATTTGTAGATTATCAAGGGTTCCTGAGTGAGGACGAATTGGGGGGGGGGAGAAATATGAGAAACTGATATGAAGGGCTTAAGTAGAAGGAGGATGTTTAAAACATGATGATGGCAAAACATGTACAAATGTGGTTTGCATACAATAGATGTATTTATTGATTGTGATGAGTTGTATGAGGCCCCAATTAATGATTTTTAGAAAAGAAAAGAAAGAAGAGTAGAGATACACAGACAGTAGGGGTTCCCTCCTCCTTATATGATGAACCAGTATTTATTTACTGACAAATATGGCTACTCCTCTTTTATCAACTATCTCGTTATTTGACTTAAAAAATAGTAAAAAAAAATCTGCTTTGTGCATTAATGATGTATGCCTAGCAGTAATGGGTGTAAAGTGACAGTGCCTTAGTTGAGGTTAGTCAATTTTGCTGGGCTCAGATTTTCAGTGGTTTGGTCATTATGTGATGACGTGATCTGGCAGCTATGCTATGGTGTAGCCCTCCTCTGTTTTGTGATCTGTTGTAGTTATTCTCCACTTTTCCATAAGGCTGCTTTTAGTATAATGAACCTAGTTATGTTGATAAATGGGTATATTAATTGAGAAGCTTCTAGTATTTGAAGTTTTAGGGAGCATATTAAAGCAAAGGGGACCTTCAGTCTAGTAAGAGAAAATAATGCTTGTTTTTTAGTGATATCTTGCTGAAGCAGCCAAAGGAAATGCTTAAGGAAATATGCTGCAATACTACACTATTTCCAAAGAAATGTCTCGAGAAATGAGTTTGTATTTTATCTCTTAACACAGAGACTATCAGACATTCTGAATTCCAAAGATGGTAAAAGAAATAGAAAAAAAGTGAATAAGAATCATTAGGAACAAAGTTTAGATAACAATAATAATAATAATGCCATGAATTACAATTGTATAATTCTATAGGCAATATTTATTTAGCATGCCTTATAGCACATTCATGAATGAGCTCATTTCATTTGGGTATGTTTATGATGATCTTCGAGGATCCCTGGTGGCACAGTGGTTACAGCAATTGACTACCAGTCAGGAGATAAGTGGTCCAGCCTCATCAACTGCATCACAGGAGAAAGATGAGGCAGTTTGCTTTCCAAACATTACAGCTTTAGGGGCCTTGTTGGGGCGGTTCTACTCCATCAAATAAGGTCAAAACCCTCTATGATCCCCAGTGGCAGTGGGTATGATCCTCATTTTCTGGATGTGGAATTTGTGGCACAGCTAGTAGATGGCAGAGTCCGATTGGAATCGACATTGTGAGTTTCAACCATTGCCCCATGGGAGCAAAAATACAAGTACACAAACTTTCTCACCCATAAATTATTCATGGTCAGTGTCGAATAGGTGATCCATCTTCAGGGGATGACTGTAGACTATTTTCTGGGTCCCGAGGGAAAGCCTCCTGGCATTCAACTCGATTTTGTGATTCTTCATGTGTGTAGATAATAAAGAATCTACTACATTGTCTCCTGGAACATATCTGCTCCATTAATAATATCACCCTTGTCTGATTGGTGTTAGAAATTCAGTGACACCCTGTTAAAGCTTCCATCCTTCTTGCATCACATGAAAAATTTCTGAAAGTTAGGCCTTTGGAAGCAACACACTTCAGGGAATTGCTCAAGCATCTGAGAACAGCAAAACTTTCACGAAGTCTTCTTGTTCCCTGTGGAATGTTCACTTCTGGAAGTCCAGAATGCACCCCACCCTTCACAAGGTGAGGCTATCCCCTCTCTCCTTTCCTAAACAGATCTATGATCATCTCCAAAAACATTTTAGTTGGTCCTGGTTACCTCCCCCTGGTACTCTACAGGAACCTTCATCAGGAAAAAAAAGGCCATGGTTTCAAGTTGAGATGTCAAGGGTTCACAGCTACGCACTTCACAATGTGTAGCTGGATTTCAGGAATAGCTCCTCGAAAAGAGGAACTGGATCTCATGCTGAGAAGAAGAAGAAAATCTCCCAAGTTGAATTGGCTGTCTGAAAAACAACTGGATATAGTATTGGTCTTTATCACAGCTTCTACAGACAGACCAAAAAAAATGTTTATAAAACAAAAGCCACATAAAATTTGGTACGGTAACATTTTTAAAAAAAATTTTGTTATTGCACAACGGAAACCAGGGCTGATGTGGTCATGAGAGAAATGGAGCCAGGTCTCTTACCCCAAAGCACCTCAAATCAGAGTCAGCCAGGCCCCGTCTTTGCCAGGAACAGCCGGCACTGTTTGGCTTTTGGAAAGTCTTCTGGGACAAAATGCTCTCAACAACCTCGGCAGCATGCACACTACATGCCCAGGCTCGGGTCTCTCACGTTCTCAGGACTGGAAGCAGACCTTGCGGGCCTTTCTTCCAGCGCAGGGACAGTCAGTTGCGCTTTTTGTTTCCTCAACGATGACTTGTTTTACTTGGTACTTGCTGTTCCTCGGGCCGCTAA
The DNA here is from genome assembly GCA_004026705.1 of Nesogale talazaci. Taxonomy (NCBI): domain Eukaryota; kingdom Metazoa; phylum Chordata; class Mammalia; order Afrosoricida; family Tenrecidae; genus Nesogale; species Nesogale talazaci. The sequence continues at coordinate 7,935 of PVJH01025238.1, forward strand.
GTCATCCTCAGCGAAGGGAGACGCCGCTCCTATGTTGCTCACAGTCAGCGAGAGCCGCCCAAGGACACATTCACGTTTCCTGCTCGGTGCAAGGGGCTGGATCATGGGAAAACTCACGACAGCCCAGGTTGGCTGATTATGTGAACAGGAGGAACCGCCGGCTTTTGACGCACAAAGGAAGCTGGTGAGGAAAGGAACAGATTCACCACGTAGAAATTCTATAGCAATTGAGGGGCTGGGAGACCTCCTATGTGCTGCACCGTCATTTGACAGGAGGGTGTTGTCGTGAGGTGACGTCCAGTTGCTTTTTGAGTCAGAGTGACCCACAGGACATAGGAGGGCCGGCTCCATGGAGAGAGACTGAGTGAGTTGGTTGATTCCAAGCCCCATCCTTTCGGTTAGCAGCCAAACACTTAAGCCCACCACCAAGAGACTCCTTTTCCACATCACTAGAATAAGTTATGTCTCCCCTTCTTGTCCTTCCGTGGTGAAAAATGTTCATGCCGTGAAAAACTGGTCCACACATTGGGGGCCACTGTGCTGTAAAAACGATTTGAATACTTTTGATCTCTATATTTTCCCGGAAGAACTAAAAGGGGGTACTTTCATCATTTTATTCTTTCGAGGGCACGGCGACTGGAGGATGAACAGGAACCAAAAAGTCCACCAGTTGTAGGTGGAGGAGAAGGGACGTCATTTCTAAGCTTGGAAATAGAGAATGCAAGTTCAGACCCATGATGCTGGATGGAAACGAGAGGAAAGAGCTAGGGGCCGAACAGAGAAGTGGACAGAGAAAGCACCTTGTGAGAAGGCGTTTGAGCGAGAGCAGTGAGGTGTGTGCAGCTTGGGGGGAGGACATTCCAGGCAAAGTTCGCTGCTCCATGCTGAGCCCAGGCGAGAGCATGGTGGTGATGGTGGAGACGGGAAGGCGTGGAAGAGAATGAGGTGGGAATGGCATCTAATGTACTCTGACCACACAAGAGAGAAAGAGATGAATCAGCAGAAGCTGCTGCTCATGGCTGATTTCTTTGTGACTAAGATGAGATATGCCCACCCCCTAACCTTCCTACCAGGATGACACCACCTGTCCCTCCCATCACGGCCTCCACGTTTGCGCTGGGTTTGCTCATTGCAATGGTGCACAGAACTCACAGAACATCGTGTGATCCTGTCTCCCCCACCTGCTCTTACCAAGACCCAGGAAGACGTCATTTGGTAGGCATTACATAGACGTTGACCAGAAATACCATATTAAATCACTTGCAGAAGGGTAGGCAGAGTGCAGGACTAGGCTCCTGGTTACCATGACAAGGAATGTAGATTTTACTGACATGTCTGGTAGAAAACCTCGGGAGAATTTTATTCATAAACTGCCGGCAGGGTCTCTCCAGAGCAAATCAAACTCACTGCCCTCGGGATCAATTCTGACTCATAAAGACCCTATCGATTAAGGTAGAATTGCCCCCCCCCGCCACACCCCCCCGCCACACCGCCATAGAGACTGGCGCTCTTATTTTTATTTATTTTAAAATTTTTAAGGGCCCTCTGGTGGTGGGAGTAGGAGGCCCAGCCTTTGCGGGAGCTGGAATTGAACCTCTGTCCCAGTGGGCCGCAGTCTCACGCACAACCACTACGCCACCGGGGCTCAGCCCGAGACTGCCACTGTTTATGGAGTAGAAAGTCTCATCTTTCTCCCTTGGAGCGGCTGGTAGTTTCCAGCGGCTAACCTTCTGGTAACCACTATATCAGCAAGGCTTCTATTCAGCTCCAAAATGAGGTAGAAAGAGTTTCAGTTAGTTCTCCTGCTAGAGACCGGGCACTGAATCCCAGATGCATTGGACACCCTGATATCCCATTCCAGCACCGTGAAGCCGTGGGGCATCAGGCTTCCCCTCCTTCTGCCCTGCAGCCCTCCACTCTGCCGCTTCCTGCCAGGCCTCGCTGTCCTCAGGCCTCCCCTACCCCCAGGACACAGGCCTCTCCAGTCGGCCCTGTGCCCACCACTGCCGCTCCCCCCACAGCTGGACTTCTGGCGAGGCCCACTTCCAGCCCGGCGCCCCCATCAATGTCCGAGTATCCTTCCCCAGCCTGCAGCCCATCAATGTCTTCCTGGAGGCGCACGGCATTGTGCACAGGGCCATGATCCAGGATGTGCTGGCGCTGCTGGACCAGGAACAGGAGGGGATGTTCGCCTTCCATACCCGGGCCTGCGCCACCGACTCCTTTAACTACGCCACCTACCACACCCTGGAGCAGATCTATGACTTCATGGACATGCTGGTGGCTGAGAACCCCAACCTGGTCAGCAAGCACGAGATTGGTAGGCTCTTCGAAGAGCGCCCCATTTATGTGCTGAAGTTCAGCAATGGCCGCAACAAGAGCCCTGCCTTGTGGGTCAGCACTGGCATTCATTCCAGGGAGTGGGCCACCCAGGCCAGCGAGGTCTGGTTTGCCAAGAAGATCATCACCGACTACCAGAAAGACGCCTATCTCACCTCCTTCTTCGACAGCATAGACATCTTCCTGGCGAGCATTACCAACCCTGATGGCTTTGCCTTCACCCATAGCAAGGATCACCTGTGGTGTAAGACTCGTTCCATCACCCAAGGCTCCTCCTGTGTGGGTGTTGACTCCAACTGCAACTGGGAGGCTGGCTTTGGGGTGGCCGGCAGAGCCAGCAGCAACCCCTGCACTGAGATGTACCACGGCACATTCCCCAAGTCTGAATCCGAGGTCAAGGCCCTCGTGGATTTCGTCAAGAACCATGGGAACATCAAGACCTTCATCTCCATCCACAGTTACTCCCAGCTCCTGCTCTACCCCTTCAGCTACAAGAAAGACCCAGAGTGAGCTGGACCAGCTGGCCAAGGCTGCAGTGAGTGCCCTGGCTTCTCTGCACTGGACCAGCTACAAGCACGACAGCATCACCCACACCATCTACAAAGCCAGCAGAGGCACCATTGACTGGACCTAAGAACAGGATATCAAGTACTCTTTCACCTTTGAACTCCTGGACATCAGATGCTACGGCTTCTTGCTGCCAGTTTCCCAGATCTCCTCCCTCCCCCTACCCCCCCATGGCCCAGGAGACCTGGCTGGCCCTTTAGGTCATCCTGGAGCATGCCCAGAGCCACCTGTACTGAGCCAACCCGTATGCTCCCCCTCGCTGGCCCAACAAATCAAATAAAGTCTGATCATCCATCAAAAAAGGTTAGTTATGAAACACTGACCACGAGACAGACTGAATAGAGTGCTTTAAAAAAACTTGTAACCTCTGCCATCAATGAAGTGTTAAGAAAACAAAAACAACCCAAACAAAAATGGAATTCTGAAAGTTCTAGAATGGAGAGGAAAACACTGCTCTTATTACCAAAGTACTGAGAACACTAATTACCAGTGTTAATGGAATGTTTTCTCTGTCAACTAATTCTATGTATTCAGTACTACTATTAAGATTCCTTAGAAACAAAACAAAACACCCAAGGACACTCCACCAATAATCTGAGAAATCGGGCAGGTTCCAGGTTTGAATCCAGGTTTGTCTGATTTCAAAACACAAAGTTAACCAGCTCAGAGGAAAGGGCTAATGTGACAAGCAATTGTGTTCTTTTCAATTTCCTGGAAATAGCAGTGACCTTGTGTTTCCGTAAATGGCCAGTTGCTCCTTTTAGGAATATATCTCTATCTCTATACCTTTACCTATCTATATCTATATATCATAGTGGTTACACATATATATCTAGGAACATATATATATATATATATATATATATCATATTGGTTACACTTTGGACTATGATCTGCAAAGTCAACAGTTCAAAACCACCAACTGCTCCTCAGGAGAAAGGACTTTCTACTTCTGTAAAGCACTGTGGTCTTGGAAACTCACAGGGGCAATTCTATCCTGTCCTGTGACTTGTCACTCTGAATTGGCCTTGACTCCATGACAGTGAGTTCTTAATGTTGAAGAAGTCCAATGGGCTTATCTCTTTTTTTCTTGTTCAGCTATTTGGTGTCATAGCTAAGAGTCAGACAGTCCATCCTAAGCTAAGGTATATGACCCTGTATGTATTGTAGCTACTGTCTTTGGGTCAGACTCATTTCAGACTTTATTCCAGAATTAAGCACATAAAGTCATAAGCATTAAGATAGTACTAAGATTAAAAAAAAACAGACAAAACAATTCCAGCATCTTGCAAAGAAAACTGGCAAGTGGGGTTTTTCCTCTGAAACATATTATGATGCAATCTTAGTTGTATTTATTCTTCACTCCCATCCTCTCTCCTATTGCCTTGTAGCTGCTCTGAAGGAAAAACTGATGCCTGCCTAGGCACAATGTTATCTTTAGAGTTACCACAGTTCCTAGACTTAGTAGCAGCTCAATATTTGTTGGCTGGCTGACTGATGAATGAATGAATGAATGAATGAATGAATGAATGAATGAAGCACCACTTTCTCCCCTCCACAGGGCCCTTCCCCACTACTATGCACCAACCCAGACAGCCCATAGAGATGGCGGACGGCATAATAAACATCTGAAGTATTTTGCAATTCATGAATGACCCATGCTGACCCTTGATTTAATTAAATCTTTCACTTGTGAATGAATCATTTCTTCCATTAATTAAAACAGGATACACATATGTCTCTGTAAAGTATGTGTCAAAAGAAAGCATTCTACCTAAAATATACAGGGGGTGCTGACCACTGTGGCGAGTCATCCATCATAATCTGCTAAAAAGATCAGCTCCGGAATTAGAACAAGCACCATCATCTCTTATGCCCTCAAAAAAATGTGGGTTGCAGTTTCTCAAGCAATCTGTCAGCTCCCGTGTTAATATAAAGAGTAGCATAGAGTGTGAAGAGAGGCGTTTATTTCGGAGGACAAAGTGTGCGGCCCCCTCGCTCCCGGAGTGCCATCATCTCTAATAACTGCTAGGAACCCGTGCTCTCGGGAGACGTGTATTCTGACTGCTAAAGCTGGAAGGCAGCAGAGATCGCACTGCGGCAAGGCTCACCACTTGTTCCTGTAATTCCCCCCAGGGGCCGAAAAGATAGCTGGAGGACAACGGAGAGTGCCGTGGAAGTGACAAAAGCAAACTTGTGTTTCCATCCGCCCTGCAGTCTTCCACTGGGCAAAATGGAACGTCAAACTGTCGTGTGCAATCTTGAGCTCCAGGAAACGGCGTCCATAGGCAGTCAGCATTCAAAATACATTGCCTCAAAGTAAACCATGTATCCCCCCCAAACGCCACAGGCCTCAAGTGAAGAGTTCAGAACTCACCCCTGGGAATTCTCCAGGAGAGACAGAAAGGAAGGAGGGCCAAGGTATTGAGTAATTCTGTTTCATGGTGCGCCAGGTCCTGTAAAACGACTTTTAAAAGTCCTGCAAGATTTCAAGTGCAGCAAATTTAAAAAAAAAAAAAAAAAGAAAGAAGAAAGAACAGAAAAAAAGGCAAAGCCTTTTCTCTCAGTGGGACGTCCTGGGTGAAACAAACAGTCGACAAGATTGGCTGTTTATCAGAAGGTTGATGGCTCGAGTCTACCCATAGGCAGCTCAAGAATTCCCTGGAGATAGCTTCCCAAGAATTCTGCCTTTGACAACTCTATGAATGAGGACTGCATGAATCAGAATCCCTTGAGAGCAAGTTGTTGGCTGCTTGCTTATTCTCTTAATGAGTCTGTCTTCCTAGGAGAAGGAATCAACCCCCCACCCCACATAGCCCCCCCAAATATTTAGGAACTGTTTTCAGGGGCAATCAAATGATGGCTAAACTAATCATGGCAAATGAATATATTTTGATGACTCCAATTGTATGTTAGCTACTAGCTACTTTTGTATCTTCCCTCAAAATGGATTTGCAAAGCAGAAATGGGAATCTTTTAAAATGCCAAGAACATTTTGGGGATCACTACGCAATTTATAATGAGGGAACTGAGGCTCTGAGAAATGAAATGACCTGCCTTGAGCCATGTGGCAGGCTAAGGCAGAGACAGGACTCCTGCTATGTCTATTTTGTGTGTCACAGGCTGGAGTTCTTTCCTCAAGATCTATACCAAGTCATGTATGATGTATTGCTCAGGTTCAGTGCTAGGTTCATTGTCAGTGGATTGATTCATATGTTGAGTCCCACAGAGTAAGAGATTCTGGATTACCTGACTAATGCGCTTAAGTACTTAGGGAAAAATCAATAGCTTTTATTAGACACTAAGTTCAAGTAATTTGCATGTCTCTGGAGTTGGGCTCCCGTCACTGTATCTTGGTATTTCTTAGTACTTTTCCCTGCCTTCAGAAGATCTCTAATAATTATTGGCCTGCTTCTGGGTCAAGATATATAATTGAAAAGACAAGTCATCTAGGAGATTTAAGGTATAGTAAAAATGAACAACAAGACTTGAGAATTAATTACCTGTTTGCAGAATATAGAGTACTGATTAAAATCATAGACTCGGGAGTCAAAGTGGCCTCGGTTCAAATGCCATCTTTGACACTTACAAAATGTATGGCTATCAAGCCGGGAATGGAATTCACACCCATGACTCACCTTTCAGCCAAACAACGGACAGGCCTAGGAGATGAGCTCATTAGAACAACCAACCACCCATGATCCAAAGGGCAGTGTTTGCCCAGAGATGAGGTTCAGGAGACAGAAAGGGATGGAAAAGAGGTATGAAAATAAACGGTGAAGACAGGCAGGAAGTAGGAAGAGTCATTGTTGGATTACAATCAATGTCAGGAAACAAGATGTACTTGAATTGTTAAACGAAAAACCGATTTGCTCTGTGAACATTTACCCAAGTCACAACGGAGGGTTGTTGGCTTGTTTGTTTTTAAGGGGTGGTCTAAAAATCACCCATCTTGGACTTTTAAAGTTGCTGAACCTCGGTTTTCTTCTCTGTAAAATGGGAGTGACAACACCTACTTTGTAGGATTTTTCATGACGATAAGCATAAAAATCTGAGGTCATTTGTAGGTGCAATTTAATAACACTTAAGCCCAAGCAGATGGTAATATTAGAAGGTGAATGATGGAAAAATAGGATAAAAATTTGCATTATGTAGTTAGAAGCTTAGGCAAAAGGAAATTTTGAAAGAAAAACATTCTTTTGCTAAATGGTGGTGCTATTTCTTTCTCTAACCCCCTCCTCAGGCCACAGCAGATTAGATGCCCGCTTTCCTGTCTGAATGAGTGCAATAGCCTTCTCTTCTGTGTCCTCTCTCTCTCTCTTTCTCTCATCTTTCTCTTTAGCCAAGCTAGTTCTTCTTGAGAATGTTTTTAAAAGCACATATGTGAACACTTTATCTCTTGGTTAAAAACCTTTAGCGATCACCATTGTTTATAGGAGAAAGAGGAAATCCCTCTATAAGTGGACTCTAGCCGACTAGTAAGGCTTTGTTCCTGTAGGCAACCTTACTGTCCCCTATGTGCTTAAGCAAATGGGACGCCTCACTACTTTCTCAACATCTTACCCACTTACACACATCATGTCACAGTTCACGACGTACTCTTGGCCTGAAATCATTTCCCCTTATTTCATCACCTACTAAATGTCTAGTCATCCATCAAGGATCAGTTACAATTTTTCCCCCTCAACAAAGAGCTTTTCTTTTAAACCCTACTTCCCTTTTGGAAGAATGAACTATGTCCTGAACCAGGATGCTCCTTTCTTTTCAACTCACAAGTAGCACTTACGCTATTCTTTTTTGTATCTGTGTTTGTCCCAAGCAAAGAGTCAAAACTATTCCCTCCTACCATCCCTATGACTCTTTCCCCCACTGCGTTCAAAGGCTGCCTCCAATGAGTTTCAGCTAGAGCTATGAGGAGCCCCTGGCAGAGTTGATAGAAGGGTGGAGAATTACACATTTGCCTGCCCAGAGCTAAACTGGGTGAGCCGTGACCATCATGGGTGAAAGGACAACATGTCTTCTCTCTCTCCTCATTCATTTAATCTTAAGCTGTCTGCCGTTGAGTTGGGTTTGACTCAGAGTGCCCCGATAGATTGGGGTAGAATTGTCCCTGTGGGTTTCTGGGTCTGCAAGTCTTTATGGGATTTGAAAGACTCCTCTTTCTCCCATGGAGCTCCTGAGGCTTTCAAACTGATGGCCTTGCAGTTAGCAGCCCAAAGTATAACCCATTTCTCCACTAGGGCTCTTCCTAATGCTTTACCTACTAGTAGTTAACTATTGGTTAAATCAGTGAGGAAAGTATGGTTGCCTTGAAATATCAGACATGAATCTGAAGGTAAAATGCTGGGTCCTGAGTCAGACTTGGACTGCAAAATACTTGGTTCCATATTTCATATTCTACACTCTAGAACATGGAAATATAAAAGAGTCAATATTGGGACATGGTTGCAAATTGCTCAAAGTAGTCTGTAGGCACACAAACACTCATAAAAGCTTGCTTGATGGAAACTAAACTGCAAAACACCTGACATCAGTAATAAAATCCCTTGTTTCATGTCCTCTTCTGAATCCGACCAGAAAGATGTTATATTTTATTGACTGTACAGAGGCATCTGACTGTGTGGACCATAATAAACTATGAATAGCCTTGGGAAGAATGGGAATTCCAGCACACTTCATTGTGTTCTTGCAGAATCTACCCATAGATCAAGAGGCACTGGTGCAAAAAGAATCAGGGACTATTGCATGATTTAAAATCAAGAAAGGCATGTGTCAGGGTCTCACCATATTTATTCAGTCTGTATTCTGATCAAATAATCCGAGACACTAATCGCATGAAGAATGTGGCATCAATATTGGAGGAAGTCTTATTGATGACTTGTGTTATGAAGGTGACAAAGCTTGCTTACTGAAAGTGAGGAGGAGTTGAAGCACCTGCTGATGAAGATCAACGATTGCAGCCTTCAGTATGAATTGCAACTCAAGGTAAAAAAAAAACCCCAAACCTCACAATTGGACCCACTGGTAACATCATAATATATGGAGAAAGACTGAAATTGTCAAGGATTTCACCTTAGCTTGGGTCCACATCAAATGCCCACATAAGCAGCAGCCAGGAGATCTGAAGATGCATTACATTGGGTCAAATTGCAGAAGACCTTTTTAAAGTGCTGAAAACCAGGGATATTACTTTGAAGACAAAGGTGCGCTCGATCCTGGTCATGGTCTTTTCAATCGCCTGATATGCATGTGAAAGATGGATATTGGAAAAGGAAGACTACAGAGGAATCAATGTAAATGCTCTGAAGAATGGTGCTGTTGAAGAATATTGAAAGTACCTTGGATAGGCAAAAGAATAAACAGTTATGTTTCCTCGAGGCAAGAATGGTGAGACTTTTTCTCCTGTTCTTTGGAAATGTTACCAGGAGACCGGTCCCCAGAAAAGAGCATCATGCTGGCGAGGTGGAAGCTCAGCCCAAAGGATGGATTTGGGCTGCAACAACAGGCTCAAACCAAAGTACAACCGTGAGGAGAATGCAGCACCTGGTGGCGTTCTAGTGTACACAGGGTTGCTCCCTTTTTTACCTCTATTTTTTGAAAATGTTCTCCCGCTTTACTAGTAATACCATTCTATCGCATCATTTCTGAGTTTACCAAATTCTTCTGATGTATGTTATTACTCTTCCTTCCCATTTTCTTAATTTCATTTAGTTCATTTTGAAATGTTCTGTTGGCATCCTCACTATTTTTTCATACACATTGCCAATAGGATGTGTACATCTGTTCTCTTTTCTTCCTTCAATCGTCAACACTAAGACAACATGACCGGAGAAAACAGCCAGACAGTGGAAGTTGTCATGTGGAAAAGCGAGACTGGCGATGGAAACAGCAGGTTTGAAAGCTAAATCTTTAGCAGGAAAACATCCAAGGCAACTTGATTTACACTTAGAACAATGGAAAAGTTCCAGCATGGTGGCATCTAGTACCTCTGGCAATGAGGGTGAAGATGGGGACAAAAACAATGGGATGGTTCAAAAGGTTTTAGAAGTAGTTAGACCTTCCAGCCAGGCCCTCCCGCAAGGCATGCAGCCATACAACTCCTTCTCCAGCCCAGTAAATGACAACACAGATTTATTTCTGGAGACAGTAAACTGGGTGTTTTGAACTGAAGGAAGCCAGGGTAAGTTGAGATGTAGCGGGGTGCTGTACGGAAACAAGGGGGATTAAAGGAATCTGGATGGAATGACAGGGTATTTATATCCCAGCTTTCTTCTGGCACTTGGCTCCTAGAACACAGCAGCCAAGCAAAGACTCTTCAAGTAGGGGGTGGAGGCTCCTTGTTTGGGGATACGAACAGCCCTAACAGCCTATGCAGAGAGATCCCTAGCAAATAGTCTAGTCATATTTCCCACAGTGCCAGATAAAGCAGATTAGAGGGACCTGGAAGAGACAACAACAACAACAACAACAACAACAACAACAACAACATAAAATCAACAGGATAATAATGTGTCTGAATATATTGAAAGATTTGCACTTGGGGCAGAATTTGAGTTTGACTCATGGTAAGTAAAGGGGTCCTAGTGGTATAGCAGTCAAACATTTTGCTGCTTATTGAAAGGTTGGTGGTTTGAATCTACAGAGCATGCTATGGGTGAAAGAGGAGTCAGTCTATTTCCTTCAAGATTTGTAGCTTTAAAAACCTGAGGTTTCTACTCTGTCCTAGAGGGTCATTCTGAATCTTAATTGGATGGGACAGTAATAAGCTGGGTACGTGTCTGAATGGGATAACTATATTTATCATCAAGTAATAATAATAAGTCATTCATTAATCACAGATGGGAAAATGTGCAGGAACAGGAAAGGGCTTCAAGCATCTCCCCTCATCTTAGTCATCTATAGAATTTACATGGTCATGGTAATATAAACACTGAATATTGAGCTAACTAAAAGAACACTACCATTATGTTGGTTCGACCGAGTACTGGAAGTGTGTGTGCAGTGGAAGGGGAGAGGGATTTATAGAAGTGAGTACCCATCTTCTATGGGGGAAGCTAATAGATATTGGCTACCACTGACAGATCACAGAGCAACAAAACTCTGTCATTTAAAATTCAAAGTTATAGTAACAGAACCCTATTCCTTAGGGAGGTATGTCATGAAGGTGGGCACTGTATAGCTGATCAGCAGTACTTTTTAATGAAAAACTTTGTAAAACGAGTGGACTCTTTCTTATAAATGTGTATGTACAACTTTACAGAGTCCTGGTGGCTTTGTGAGTTCCACGCTGCGCTGCTAGCCACAAGGTCAATGGTTCAAGCCTACAACTCATTCGAGGGAGATAGATGAAGGTTTCTGCTTCTGTACAGATGTACACCCTTGTAAACATACAGAGGCAATTCTATTCTGTCCTTTAGGGTTACTGTGAATCAGAATTGACTTGATGGCTGGGGCTTGATTTGACCCTTTGATATGTATAACTTTAATAAATGTGAAACTAAAAGAAAAGAGAGAGAAAAATGTAAATATGCAATTTGGGCCATGTGTTATATCCCAGAGTCCCTGGTTTGTTAAAGAGCTAACAAATGCCATTGTTCCCTGAAAGGCTGAAGGTGCGAGTCTATAAAGAGACATCTCAGAAGAAAAGCCTGCTGCTCTGCTTCCAAAAAATCTGTCACTGCAGAGTCTATGGCACACCACTCTTTCTGACGCATGTAGGCTCATCATGAGTTGGGGTCAACTTGGTGGCAACTGGTGAGATATTCCATCTCTGTATTTTCTATTCCTCTTATTCCTCTTCTTCTTCTCTCCTTCTCCTCCTCTTTCTCTTCTTCTTCTCTCCTCTTCCTTTCCTCTGTGGGGGCATAATCATACAAGGCCACATAGCTATTGTTTTCCCTCATGCAGGCTTTCTCATTTCCATGTACTATACATAGGAAAGGACCCTGTCCCCAAACTGTTCCCTGCGGAGGAGAGGACGGAAAAGAGGGGAAGCCAAGGGGAGGGTCACCATGTGCCCCATTCACCTCGACCCCAACAAGACAATATGCCTTTGCTTTTCATTCTTTTATAACTAGAATACAATTGTTTGTTATTTTTCAGCAAATATTTAATGAATGCCTTCAGACATCAGGAATATTTTTTCTCTGAAAAAGCAATTCAAATAAATTAGTAAGCATGATAACTCTAAAATAGTTAACTCATCTCTTAAAACTTAAGTCTTCCAGGTTTGGTTTTGTTTTTTGCTGGGGGGTGGTTGCTTTGGAATTCTAGTTATATATGTGTGACACACCTAAGCCTGGAAATATTTAAAGTAGGAGATACAGAATTACAAGATGAAACCAACAAACGTGCAATCACACACACTCTTTCTCTCAAACCATTGGCTCTCACATAGGTAAATTTAGTAAAAACACGAAGATGTTCGAACAAGTAGACAAAGACCGTTGCATTTTTGCTTGTTTGGCTGACTTTCCCCCGGAAGTGCACTGGGCCTGGTGAGCTCCCTTCTCCTTTTCCCTTGGAACTCAGAGTCAGGGAGAAAGTGACCAAGGACAATCCTTTTGGGCTTTGCTGGGGAACATGCAAGAAACATCCTTGAGATTGACACTTATTGGATGTAGGCGGAAAGGTAACAGTCACCACTTCCACCCTGTTGTCCAGACCTAGGACATGATGCATAAACCACTTGCAGCTTCGGTGTGGTTCAGAAGGTTAAAAGTTTTAACTGAAAATCAATTGAAATGCAAGGAGTCACATCTGCTGCTGTACACAATTCACTTCTCCAGAGGGCTTTGGCCGGCACTGCAGGAGACACACACACACACACACACACACACACACACACTCGCTCACTCACTTACTCAGTAACCCTGGGGGAGGCAGCTGCAGAAGCCAAAAAACGTCCCCAGTCCTAATTAAACCCTCAAAGTTTCCAGGCAACGCAGCCAGGGGAAAAATCATTTCCAAGATGAGGACCCCCAGCCTCCCACCCCCAGCAAAGGAAACAGATCATTTGGATTAATAAGCCCACGTGCACATTCTCTCTCCTCAGGTTGCCAAGATGGGGGCTTGTACCTAGCAGAGGTATTTGTGTAATCAAAGCTTCTGGAACTTTCCCTGCCAAGGCTACCAATGTGAATAGGCTCCCGAGGTAAAAATGTTCCCCCGCTGGGGACGGTGCCCTTGAAGTCTACATCAAAATCAAGCCAGGTCACAGCTGTTGCGACCCCCCACAGCGGAAAACTTGCACAAAATCCCAGCCTGATAACAAAAGGAAAACAGCAATAGGCAAAATAAATAAATGGGAAATCATAAAAAATAAAAACTTCTGTTCATCCAAAGACTTTACTAAACAGTGAAAAGACAGGCTACTGCCTGCTAGAGTGTCTTTGGAAACCATATATTGGACAAGCATTAATCAGTAAAAGATATTTTAAATGTTGAATGTCTGTAACAACAAAAACATAAGTAACCCAATCATAAAATTGATAAAGGCCTTGAAGAGGTATTTCACCAAAGAGGACATTTATGTGGTCACCACACCCTGAAAAATTGTTCAGTGTCATTAAACATCATCAAACCCAAACTACTCTGCATTATTTCACTCCCACCAGAATGGCTGAAAACAAACAAACAGAAAATAACAAATATTAGTGATGATGTAGGGGAAATTGGAACCCTTACCCATTGTTGGTGGGAACATAAAATGATACATTCTCTGTGGACTACAGCCTGGCAGTTTCTCAGAAATCTAAACTCAAACTACCCTAGGACACTGCAGTTCCATTCCTAGGTCGATATACCTCAAAGACTTGACAACAAAGACTCAAAAAAGAGACTTGTCACCAACACTTACCACAACATTGGTCACAATAGCCAAAAAGTGGAAAGAGCCTTAACAGGTGGGTGGATCAAAAAATATGGTGATTCCAGCCTATGGAATATTATTCACTCAGAAAGAGAAACCAAGTCTGGGTACTCTTATAGGACAGATGGAGCTTAAAGACCTTAGGTTCAGTGAAATAAACCAGTCACAAAAGGTCAAATAATATATGACTTCCCATAGAAAAAGACAAAAAAAGAGCAAATTTATAAAGACCAAACAATCAGTAGTTATCAGAGGTAAGCAGAGGGGAAACAAGTTGGGGTTAATGGTGGTGCCAATAAATTGTACACAAGTAAAAGGTTGACCTCGCAAAAGTTCAAACACGTCTGTACAACAATGACATGCACACACACAAAGTGACTGCCTGCTGTGGTCGCTTTTGTACAACCAAATGGCTCATGTGATTTGATTCCATGTTTTGGAGGTTTCCAGTTGTGGTTTCATGGGACATCCCAGTTAACTGGCCTTGTAGCATGTCTCATGCTTCAGGTGTACCTTCTAGTTCACTGCTTAGAGCCCAGAGTCTTCAAAGTTATCAAGTGGCCATCGAGGGCACAATAACTGGTCTGCATTCAATCTGGAACAACAGAGGATGAAGGAGAGTCAGGAATAGGCAGAGGATACGGAATGTGGGTCTGGTTGCCTCCACGGACAAACATCTCCTTTGACAAGAGACCAGAAAATCTGGATTGTGCTTGGCTACCATTATTGAGCATGTTGATCAAAGATTCCATAGAGGAATTCTGATCAAAAGGGAAAAATTTCAGAAGAGAATTTTAAATTCCAGACTTTCTGGAGCAATGGAGGGTAGGTGAACTCCTGAAACTATTGCCCTCAGCTAATCTTTGAAACTTAAACCAAAAATATCCCCCAAAGGAAGATACTGGGAAGAGAATAAGAATTAAAGGTAACACAGGAAAATATTGCTAATATACACAGTCCTACAGTAACAACAATCTGTGAGTAGGTGTATTGACAGACAAACATACTGAATAGGTGTGAGAGGGAGAGTGGGAATACATTCACAAATATCCACAGGTTTAACAGAATGTATTTGTATTTGGATACTTACTTTTGCTGCAAATATATCCATGAATGTGGTGGAGCATACAGGGGTAACATTATGAAAACTTCTTAGACATAACCAAACACCTAGAGGGAATGAATAATGAGGAGTGGGGTATATGACCATGATCTCAAGGGATACCAAAGTCAATTAGCATAACACAGTCCACAGACATTATGCTTCATACCTTACTTTAAGAGCAAACAGGGGGTGCTTAAAATCTCATGAATGGCAATTTAAGATGTAACTATTAGTTCTTTCTGTCCAGAGCAAAAAGAAATGATGAAAATGAAAGACACATGGACACAATTATTCCAATGGGACTAACAAGTCACACAAACATCAGTCTCTACAGCCCCAAGACCAGAAGAACTACATGGTGCCCAGTTGAAACAACAGACTGCTCTTAAAGGAATCACTTTAGCAGGTCCTAAATAGAGTGGGAAACAAAATCGTGAAAAATCATAAGACTGGTGGAATGCGTGAGACTATGTCCTTAAGTCACCCTTAAAGCCTGGAAATGAAATGAATTCATCCCAACCTTCCATTTTCAGCCAAACAAGAAGATAGGTCAATACAGGAAGCAATAACACTAGTGAAGGAAGAAAGCCTTAGTATGACTAACTATTTGAGACCAAAAGGGTGGCATTTACCAAGGGACAGAAAGTTCAGAAGAGTTAAGGAAGAAGGAAGAATAGAGAGAGGAAACACAGGGAGGAAGTGGAATAAGTGATGCTATCTTGAGGGCATTTCAATCAAAGAGCTGAAATAAAATGTGTATGAATTGTTAAATGGAAACTGACCTGTTGTGCAAAACATCACCCAATTCCCAATAAAAAGATGAAGACCCCCTACCTTCCCCACCCAGCCAAACTCCTGCAGTCTTTTTTTTTAAACCAAATAGTAGTTTAGGTTGGCTAGTACAAATGTCTGACTTAAGAATTATGTTCTATCAAGAACTATATATGTGGGATCAAATTGACAACAGCATCTCTAAGGTTTGGACAGGAATCTTAAGGGTGCAGTGAGTTTATGTTAATGAGAGAGGAACAAATTAAAAGAAAACAGAACAAATGGTTGCAGAGCAGACAGAATGGAATCAGTGTTGCTGAGTTGCACATGCAGAAACTGTTGAATTGTATGGTTTCCTGTACACAATCTCATCAACGACAAAGTAAATACAACTTAAGAAAGAAAAGAAAAGGAAAAAAGTTCCCAGCCTGTAAATGCTTTGCCCCAGGTCTTCAGGAAACAGATCCCGGTTGCCTGAGAGCGAAAGAGAAAATGCTTTCAAAAAAACTAACCCTTTTAACTAGGACTCTGGGGTAGGCAGACAAAGCAACTCCGGAACCTTCCGCCTCCACCAAGGCATCCCCTGGCATCCTCCATCACCCCCATCCTTTTTATGTGAACTGGCCTGGACAGGATTGCAGGGTGGCTCTGAGTCACTAGGCAAAAAGCAGATGCCAGAATAGGTTTTGAACAGTCAGGAGTTATGCCTGAAAATTTTGCATTTGTTCACTTCCCTCAAAGGAAAGAAGAAAAAATGGCTTTCACATACTCAAAGATTCTTGACTTGTCATGTAGCTCTTGGGTGAAATCTCATAAGGGCAAGATTGTTTCCTGATCACCCATTCATGTAGGGTCAGGTTGGAAGGAAATTGTGTATGTTTCAGAGGTTGTGATTTTGATGACATAAGGTACAGTCCTTCACATTGAGTTCAAGGAGTGACAGCTCCACATTCCACAATTCATGTCAACATCCACCACACTTTTCACTGAATAGTTCCTATAATATCCAAATTGTCCTGCTGGCCAAAACTATTGTCATACTTAACCTGGGGAAATATGGTCACCTAATGAACAGCATCTTCATGGTTAACCAACTGAGAAAAATAGAGATAACTACTTAAGTTTACTATGAAATGAACATATGAGACTAAAGTAAGTCCCTTTGAACAGGAAGTTACCTGCAAAAAGGAAGAAAATTTTACATTAAGGTTGGTGGTGCGTGACAGGGAGAGAGAGACCAGGATTCAACCCAATGCACCAAAACGTGAATACAACATGCTGGCATGTACCAGGAAACTAACAGAGAGATCTGAGGGGCTGACCCCAATCCCAACTATGTGGATCACCCGCTCACCTCCTGAGAAGAATGCACTTCAAAAGAACACGGGCTACAGCTTGGGGAAAGGAGTGTGTCATATTAGAGGACAAGGGAGAAATGAAAAAGGATGGAGAGGGAGGAGAGGACATCTCGGCCCACCAAGCCCTGAGGACAATGTTCAAGCTCGAGGCAAATAATGCATGGGGAAGACTGTAGTGCAGGCTTCATCATGAGACATGGCATCCTCACTGAGGCATTGTCATTTTGTTTTCATTTTATTGTTGTTGTTTTTGTTATTGTTTTGTTGATTTTGGCTTCTTTTTTATTTGATTTGATGTTGCCTTGTTTTTGCACTTATATTGTATCTGCAAGTCTATCTAGATAAGAATTATGTATTCAAATCTATATATATATGTCAAGAATTAAAGTTGTAGATGGACATGGGGCCTCAACTCAAGTACTCCCTCAACATAAGAACATTTTGTTCTAACAATCTGGCATTCTGTGATGCTCACCTTCCTCACAAGATCGTTGAAGACAAAATGGATGCATAAGCAAATGTGGTGAAGAAAGCTGATGGTGCCCAATCCTCGAAAGATATAGCATATAGGGTCTTAAAGGCTTGAAGATAAACTAGCAGCCATCTAACTGAGAAGCAAAAAAGCCCGCATAGAGGATGCACACCAGTGTGTGATCATGAGGTGTTGATGGGACCAGGTATCAGGCATCTAAGACCTAGAACAAAATCATACCCAATGTGAATGGGTGGGGGGGTGTCATGGAGTGGAGACCCAATGCCCTTCTGTAGATAATTGAACATCCCCTCACAGAGGGGTCACAGGGAAGAGATGAGCCTGTCAGGGTGCAGTGTAGCACTGATGAAACACACAACTTTCCTCTAGTTCTTTAGTGCTTCCTTCACCCCACTATCAGGATCTCAATTCTACCATACAAATCAGATTAGACCAGAGCATGCACACTGCTACAGATAAGAGCCCGAAACACAGGGAAACCAGGATAGACAAACCCTCCATTGCCAACCATGAGAGTAGAAATACCAGAAGGATTAAGGGAGGGTGGGGGGAGAAAAGGAGAATCAATCACAAGGATCAACCTATAAGCCCCTCTTTGGAGGATGAACAACAGAAAAGTGGGGGAGGGTGATAGAAGATGATATAAGAAATGAAAATAATAATCTATAACTTGTCAACCATTCTTGAGAGAGGGAGGGGGAAGAAATAGGGAGCTGATATCAGGGGCTCAAGTGGGAAGAGAATGCTTTGAAAATGATGATGGCAGTTGTGCTTCGCCACTGCCTTTGGAGGGGCCAGCCAACTCCCACCGGCATCACGATTGCTCTCAGACCCCTGGTAAAGCCGAAAATTGTCAAAAAGCGGACCAAGAAGTTCTGGCACCAATCCGACCACTGTGTCAAGATCTAGCGCAACTGGCGCAAGCGCAGAGACATTGACAACAGGGTCGAAGTTTCAAGGGTCAGAGCGTGATGGCCAACATTGGTTATGGAGCATCAAGAAAGCCAAGCACACGCTGCCCAGTGGCTTCTGCAAGTTCCTGGTCCACAAGGTTAAGGAGCTGGAAGTGCTGCTGAAGAGCAACAGTCTTACTGTGCAGAGACCGCTCACGACGTTTCCTCGTAGAACCGCAAAGCCATTGTAGAAAGAGCAGCCCCACTGGCCCTCAGAGTCACCCATCCCAACGCCAGGCTGCGCAGCGACGAAAATGAACAGATGGCCCATTTGCGAGCTTTATTTGTGTGAAATAAAACCATAAATAAAAAATAAAAGAAATGTGGCAGCATATGCGCGCACACACTGGATGAATGTATGGATTATGATAAGAGATGCAAGAGTTCCCAATAAAAGTACTTGAAAAAAAATTGGTTGTGCAGTGGGTTAAGCATCTGACGGCTAACTACAAGATCCGGTAGTTCTGCCAGAGAAAAACGAGACTTGTCTGTTCCCAAGATAGTTCTTGTTCTGTTCCCCAAGATAGTCCCGGACATCCTACAGAACAACTCGAAAACAACAACCAAAACCCGCCTTACTACTATCTAGTAGCTGCAGACTTGACAGCAACGCCACAGAACTGCCCCATGAGTTTCCTAGTCTCACTGTTCTCCTGAGAAGCGGTTGCTGGCTTTGAATCGCTGACTTCGCAGCCAGCAGCTCACCAGAGCTCCTCCGGAACAAATCTACTCTGTCCCTAAGGAATGCCGTGTTGTAGGACTGGATGGCAGTGTTTTTGTTTTTGTTTTTTTTTTTTCTCTTATATGGGAATCTTTAAAATTTTAGGGAGAACAGTGGCTGAAATATAGGAGCTGTCAGAATGAGACTTTATACATGAAAGAGCTGAAAGTGTGTATTGTTCAGATGATAAGGAAAATAAGTCTTTTTCTTGAGTATTCCAGCCTCTGCAAAGCCACTCTTCAACCTGCTTATTAAAATTTCCATCACAAGCATAAACGTATCATGGTGCTGATTAGAAAATGGAAACAGACTTTAAAAAAGGGAGAGAGAACGACCAGTCATTAGAGGGATAAATTCAGAAAGGGAAGGGAATGCCAGGGGATGAAAAGCTAAGAGCTCATGCAGTTGGGCTAACGAGAATTTGGGAGAAAGTTAAAAAAGAAAGAAATTAGGGGGCAGAAAGCCATAAAAGTGAAAGATATATGACTTATGAGAAGGAGAAAGGTAGTTTTAAGATGCTTTGCTGTGTCATTGGGCCTCCTTTTGATTTTTTTTGGGGGGGGCATCATTGTCCTCTGGTGGTGGGAGTAGGAGGTCCAGCCTTTGTGCCTGTGGAGCTGGAATTGAACCTCTATCCCAGTGGGCCGCAGTCCCACACACAACCACTACGCCACAGGGGCTCAGCCTTTTTCTTTAAATTTTTTGGGGGGCCTCCTTTTAATATGCTTCAAGAGCATTCAGTAAAGATTAAAATTGCCTGTGGTCAGCTATCATCTAGGTGTTTCTGGATCATAGAGATTCCATGTACAACCAAGCGAAACAGTGCCCACACCGGCACCACCTTCACAATGGTGATGTTTGAACCCACTAAGTGGGTCAATCCATCTTGTTGAGGGTCTTGCCTCGCATAATTTTTTTTGTCTCTTAGATTGGTGTGCTTCTGGAATTGACACCATGAAGGGGAAGTTCATCGAAAGCAAGACCAAACACAATTGAGTGACTCAATCCTCCTCCCTTTATCAAATAGTTCTCAAGATTTTAGTACTCGTGCAAACTCATTTCCTTAGCATGTGCTTCTTTAGGTCGGAGAGTAGCACCTAGATTATTATTTCCTTGGTGACAAGCCTTTACAGAATCTCTGAGAAGATACATGAAACTTATGTATGTCTTTTAAAAGATAGTATAAAATTTTTTAGCATATTTATTATTGACACTTAATCTACATATCTTACAATTTAATGGTTTAAACATATTAAAAAGAATTCTGCAATCACCTGTTTTCAAACAAGCAGCCATCTAAGTGAGGCATTGATTAAGTCTGCATGGAAGGAGCACAACAGCCTGTGTGATCCAAGGATTGTAAATAATGTAATCCAAATCTAAAGGAGGGAATGCTATCAGACTTTAAATTGTGAACACCTGATTTGCCGAAGACTATGGATGACAATGGTGCCCCCAAATCCATTTGGAGGTCCCAACATAGATTATCTCTCCAGGGAATTCTCTGACCTTAGGCAAGGGATGTGAATAGCCTTGTTATCAGACAAAGAGTATTGTAGAGACAATCATAGTAGATTTAGTTATATTAAAATATAATTACTTTGATCTCCCTTTTGAACCACTTAAAAGTTGTCTCAATGGGTTAAAACAGAAAGTGAAGCAGAAATACATGAGGTAAAACTCTAGTAAATCCTCCCTGACCATAAGACCAGGAATGTGAATAATTTTGCTATCATGTAGAGTGCACTGGAAAGTGGATTATGGCAGATGTACCATAGTTAGGTTAAATTTTAACATATCATCTGATCTCTCTTTCAACCTAGTTAAAGTTGTTCTCACTTTAAAATATTTGCTGCTTTTTGCTTCTTTTCTTTCATCTTTCTTTTAAGATTTATGGGAGTTTATTAGGAAAAAGGGAAAGACCTCCCTGAAATGAATTGATACAGTAGCTGTAACAAGGGCTCAAACAACAATTTTAAGGAGGATGCAGTGTTTTGTTCTGCTGTACACAGGCTTGAAGACTACTAACAACAATCTGGCAATTAACATGCTCCTAATTAGGATCAAAATATTATTTGTTTGTTTTCTTTTTGATTGAGGGTTTTCTCTATTTTATCTTGTTATTTACTTTTTTGTTTCTTTGGTGTTTGTCTTTGTATGTTGTTCAGTATGTGAAATCCAGGGTGGGCGAATCTCTAGATATAATACGTGGATTATTATTTGGCTTCTTAAGGGTAGTGCAGGGGAGGTTGGGGGAGAGGTAGAGCTAACAACAAGGTGAACATGAAAGAAGAAAATGTTCTAAAATTGATTGCGGTCATTATTGTAAAACTATTCTTGATAGGATTGAGCTATTGACTGGTATGGTATGTGGGCATGCCCCAATAAAATGGTTAAAAAATAAGAGGTGTGACATCATCACCACAATCCATTTCAGATCATCATCTCCATTTCAGACTCATTATTATTACCTCCTGATCTCCCCCAAGTTTCCCTGCCATAACCCTAAGGTATTATTGATCCAGTTAATGTCTTTATTGATTTACCTATTCTGCAATTTATATATAGAAAAATATGCATAAACCCACACCTAAACAAAAAAAGTCAACAACCAAAAATAAAACACACTAAAATCTCAATCGAAAAGAAAGCAGAAAACAAAAGCTGTCACTAATTTAAAATGAGTCAAAAGAGAACAAATGATAAGGCTTTAAATTTTAACCTAATTGCACCTGCATTAAGCTACTTTCTTGTCTGATAGCAGGGCAGTTCCCACCTTTGGTCAGAGGAAATCCTCAAAGGATTAATCCATGGGAGGACCTGCAAATGGATTTGGGGCTTTCACTGTCATCCATGACCTTCTGCAAACCAGGTGCTCAGAAGTTAAACTATGATATAGTTCCATCCTCTGGTCTTGGATTTTGTTGTTTACAAGCATGCAGGCTGGTGTGCTCCTCCTATATAGATTGAACTGATACTTCACTTAGATGGTTGCTTGTTATTTACTTCTTATGCTAACCCTCATATTCAATTGCCCCCTCTTGAATTGAGTTTAAACTTCATGCTACAAGTTTACCATCATGAGCCATCACAAGAAAACAACTCACTTGCCATCAAGAGTTTCAGTCTCGTGAGATCATGTTCTTTGCTTGTGTCAGCTACTGTACTCTACTGGGTGCGTGACAGGTCTCATAGGTCTTTAATGGAACTGGGGCTGATAGTGGCCCAGTATTCCACATTTTTATTTGGGACAAGAACAATGATATCTTTGAGAACTTTGTGTAAAGTAGGTCCTGGATCCTGACCATACTCCTAGACCAGTTCTTTCATGCCTTACACATACTATTTTCTCTACTGGACTCCCCTACCCACTCTCTACCCCGTTATCTTTCAACCACTTCTAGTATGCTTTTCAAAGTCCTTTTCTAAAATAAAGATGGTCGGAGTGCCCTGGCCTCTGTAAGCCTGCCCTGACCACATGCTTATATCCTCTCATATATAACCTATCCCATGATACTATAATATTATTTTTGCATCTACTTTCCTAACTAGAGTAAAGATACAAATAAATGATCTTAGTAACTTTTTGTGAATTTTTAGTGCTAAGCTCACAATTAATGCTCCATAAGTGAATTATTAATTTATCTGTTGCCTATTTTACTACCCTAGACTGATAAAACCCAATTTGTTTTTGGTTTTAATTCACCACTTTATGAGTATGTAATAGAGGACACAAACTGCAGGAGGTTCTAGGGGACTCAATCAATCTAAGGGAGGAAATCCTTTAATTATCCCCTTTCCATTCTTCAATTGGTCATCTCAGAGCACAACTCCCTCAAATTGGAGAAAAGTATCTATCTAAGAGGATTTTCTGATCACCAGAGATACAGGAATGTGGCTCTCCTAGCTTCCTCTAACAGGAATTTCTGTGTCTGTACTGCTGTCTCTGGCATGAATTACTCTCTCTAAAGTTGTTTATTTATTTTTTACATCTAAAAGTACTCCATGCTCATTAAAGAAAATTTGCAAAACAGAAAAGAACAAAACAGTTTTCAATCAGAGCCTCACGATGTAAATAGTGAGCCTGTAACATTTCGGAGTATGCATTACTCTTTTACTTGTGCGATTTAATGAAAACCAGACCATAGTTCACGCTGTCTCCGAAAATCAGAGCCAGATCCATAGAAAATGCATAGGTGGATTTCATCGTTTGTTCCTGCAAGCACACAGGGAGGGAGGGCCTGTAGGCACACCCTTGCTAAGTGGCAATGGGTGGGAGGGCGAGAAGGGGGGTTGTTCCCGGAAAGGGTGAATTAGCATGGTTGGGTGCCTTGGCATGGTCCTTATGGAGCTTTGTACCTTGCCGGTCACTAGTCTGTTCTTTTCAACTCTCCTGAAATCATGACAAGCCTCATGCCACAGTTCCTTTCAGCTCCCATTCATGCAACTCAGTCGACCATCTCAGGCAGCAGGGATGGACACAAGGCCCCTCCTAACACTCAGGTCACCTCCCCGACAGCTGAGAGACCTTTCTTACATTTTCTTCCATTGAACTGCCGTGAACTGCCTTGATACATAAAACCCACTATCCAGCATGACACACTCTTCCTCAGACCTAGGGGACAAGCCCAACAAAGTCACTTGCCAGTTTTGTGGGCACAGCAGCCCAGCAGAGTTAAAAATCATGGCAGAGAGATGGAACATCAGTGAAGTAAGTCAACAGTTGGGAGGCAGCTTTCAG
>PVJH01025239.1:0-31869 GCA_004026705.1 Nesogale talazaci
CCACCACCAAACGCCTCCTGCCATCTAGTGAACCCCAACCCATTTCTTCCCAGTTCCTGGCAACTACAAATCTATTTTGGGTCTCTATGAATTTGCCTAATCTGAATATTTCACCTAGAGACAACATGCAGACCTTAGGGTCTGGCTTCTCTCAGGTAAGGATGTTTTTAATGTTCTCATTTATATCATAGTATCAGGATGTCATTCCTGATCCTCCCCCCCCCCCAGCTCCCAAATATTCTACTCTCTGAATATACTATTTTGTTTAGTCATCCATCAGTTGATGAGTTAGTTCCACCTTTTTGTCACTGTGAGTAGTGTTGCTGTGAGCATCCTTTGAGCCCCCATTTTAAGTTATTTTGGGTATATACCTAAAGCGAATTGCTGGGTCATATGATAATTCTGTTATACAAGGGGTGTGGCAACTACTTGATTTCATGTCAATTTAAAGATACATAAAAGTGTATCTTACATAAAAGTGAGTTTAGCTTGTCAATAAGGTCACAGCCTGATGGTGACTCCTTATGAGTGTGACCTTCTCATAAGGAGGGGGATCTGGGAAACGTCTCCCGTCTCTGTCTTCACCATCCTGCTGGCAGACCCTAGTTGCTGCCAGAGCCCTGGAGATGTGGCCACTGCCATTGGATCCACAAGATTCTGCACCCGCCGGCCTGTGATATTCCTGCTTTCTGCATCATTGTGTGTGGCTGCTATGGACTCGTACTGGACTGATGGAGTGGAGTTGAACTGGGCTGGGCTGTTCTCTAGATATGTAACTACTTCTTGACATAAGCTCTTTCTTACACATACATGCACATCTCTGGATTTGTTTCTCGAGTCAACACAGCCTAATGCATAGACTCTGTTGTACATAGCGTCACGATGAGTCAGAGCCTACATGACAGCGCCTGACAACATGGCGATCCTGTTTAACTCTCTGAGGAACCGTCAAACTGTGCTTCACGGAAGTGATACCATTTTGCACTGTCCGCAGCGAGGCATGAGAGTGCCAGTTTCTCCACATCCTCATGACTCCTCGTTGCTATCCACGTGTTTATGATAGCCATCTCACTGTGGTTTGATGTCCATTTCCCCGATGTCTACTGACAGTGAGCATCTTTTCATGTGCTTGTTATCCCTTTGTATATTTTCTTTTCATATGAGTATCTGGAGGAAATGTCTATTTGAGTTCCTTGCCCAGTTTTGAATTATGTTACTTATTTTATTTTATAATTGAATGGAAGAGTCCTCTATATGTTCTGTGCACTCGACCTTCACTGGATATTTGATTTGCAGGTATTTTCTCCCTCTCATCAGGTTATTTTTTCATTCCCTTAATAGTGTCCTTCAAAGCATAAGTCTTCTATTTTAGTGAAATTCAATTTCTCAATTCTTTTCCTCGATTGCTTATGACTTTGGTGTCCTATTTAAGAATCCACTTATTAAATCCAAAATCACGAAGACTTACTCTGTATTTATTTTTCTACTTTTTTTTCTTTCAGTTTTAGCCCTTACATTTAGCCCTTACATTTACACATTTTGTACTGATTCCAGAGATGATCTGAGGCAGGATGCAAGTTTATTCTTCTGTAAGTAGACATTCTTTCCAGTTCCGTTTGATGCACAAACTGCCTTGTCTCTGCTGAATTGTCAGAGCACTCTTGTTGAAAATCAATCGACTGTAGATAATCGGGTTTCTTTCTGAACTCTCAATTTTATTTCGTTGATTTGTATGTCTATTGCTGTGCCGATGTCATACTGCTTTGGCTTGTACTATGCCTCTTCCAAATGTCTTCTTTTTTCTCAAAATATTTTGGCTCTTCAAGGTCATTTTCACCACCTTGAATTTGAGGGTTGGCCTTTTAACGTCTGTAAAAGGCCTATTGGAGTCTTTGATAGGAGTTCCACTGAATCTATAAACCAATTTGGTGAACATGAGTATTGCCCTCTTAACTATCTTAAATCTTCTAATCTATGAACACGAGATATTTTTCCATTTATTTCGATCTTTAATTATTTTGCTTTGTTTTCAGTTTTCAATGTGTAGGTCTTTCACACCCAAGTTTATTCTAAAGGGTTTTATCTGTTTTGATGCTATTATCAATGGAATTATTTTTATCAACTTTTCAGATTGTTCACGGTTAGTATATAGAAATATGACGGCATACATTGATTTCACATCTTGCACATTGCTGAATTTTTTATTAGTTCTACTAGTTGTGTGTCTGTATTCTTTGGGATTTACACTATAGCAGGTCGTATCATCTGTGAGTGGAAATCATTTTACTGCCTCCTTTCTAATTTGGATGTGTTCTACTTCTTTTTCATGTTTAATTTCTCTGGCTAGGGTGTGCATCAACTTGGCTTGGTCAAGATTCTCAGAAGTTTGGCACTTACAACTCACAATGACTCACTGCCATATAGTCAAACATGACTCGTGTCAAGTCTGTAAGGAGAGTAGAACTGCCTCTTTGGGTTTCTGAGGCGATAAAGAAAGCTCCATCTTTATCTTGTGGAGCAGCTGGAGGGTGCAAATGGCTGACCTGGTGGTGAGCAGCCAAACATATACTCCACTACATCACCAGGACTCTTTTTGATAGGAAAGGCCTAGTCATCCCCCATGACGGGATAACATAATGTAATCAACTCCCTAATGGGAGCTTCTGTGAGCAGTCAGTAAGTGGTAAGAAGATGAGGGTGGTGTGCAAGCCCCTTATTCGTCTTATAGTTGTGCTGTAATCAGACAGAAGTTTCCTTGGAGTGTGGCTTAATTCCTATGTAAGTAGACTGTGGAATGAGCGTGTTTACTTCTTGCTGACTCTGGCTCTGTAGGTGACTCAACCACTGCCAGTTCTTTGAACTTGAGCCAGTGGTCTGCCAGCCTCAGCCATCTGGCCTGCCCATCATGGGTTCACTGCACTCTGTAGCCACTGAGCCTGATTTCCTGGCCTTGCCCTCATCCACCCCTGAAGTCCCAGCTGGTGATCTTTCTGCTTCCTGGTTTGTCCATTATACATGGCAGGAGAAGCCTCCAGCATAGCATCTGACCCACGGACTTGAGCTGACTGGGCTTAAGCGCTTTTAGAACTCTGTGTGTGTGTGTGTGTGTTTCCTTGATATCTCTTTTTCCACTCACTCACTCACTCACTCACTCACTCACTCACTCACTCACTGTTTTGTCTCTCTAGAGAACCCCGCCTAACATTACCAATGTCTGGTCCTCATTTCTGCCTTCCACATCCCAGTTGAGTTACCCCCCCCCCCCCTTCAAGCTGAAAGTTTTCTGAAGAATTCCCTGTACCTCGTTTATGTGTCCCCAAGTCAGTCAATGTCTCTCCTTTCTGAGCCCCTCCGACAGCCCCAAATGTGAAGCAGGGAAAGTGCAATGAATTAAAGCCAAAGACTTGGGAAAGTCTCAGAAGGGCAAGTTTGCTGGGAGGAGCTAGGTCTGGGCCTGCTTAGCCAGAGGGAATCAAAGCCCACACCTTCCTGGTCTGATTGGCAGAAGCCCAGAGAGAACTGATGGCCATCCAGAAATCACAGGTGTCCAGGGCACCTGGCTCCTTGGCAGGTGGAGCCTGCTACCTTGACCTGGTGACTTCTATTTGTGGGCAGAACCTTCTCCCCTGCCCTCTTAGCTAGAGGAGCCGCTGTACGTGCATATCCTGCTGCCTGTACACATGAGGCCAGGCACCTCTGTGCCGGCACAAGACGTGAGCTGCCATCACAGTGGACTTAGAGCATACAGCCAGAGACAGATGCCTGAATGAGCCCAGCCCTGGGAACAACAGCCCCTCCTCCTGCTTCCTGCCCACGTGGCTCTGTTGGCTAATGCGAGATTGTGTCCTCTTGGGTGTTTTCAGCCTCTCGATGAAAGCAGGCCACAGACACCTGATAACGCTCAGCATGGTGCCCTCCAGTCGGCTCTGACACATGAACAGCAGAATGAAACACTGCCTGGCCCCGGCCATTCCCAGCCTGCACTGGCACCATGAAATTCCCAGGAAGACTTGACAAGTCCATCATCACAGTGAGATGCTTCTGCTTCCTCTTTCTGGAATGGTGGAACAAGGGAACCCAGGTCAAAAAAGATACAAAATTCTAAAACCTATAATCGATATGCTTGCACTTATATAGATTGTACAGAGTACACATTTTTAAAATGTCCATGAAACATCTCTAATAATTGGTTATATGCTGGGCTGCAAAAACGATTTTTAATTAAAAAACATCGAAGTCATACAGATTCCCATTCTCCGACCATAACTCAAAGACACAAGAAATTAATTACAAAAGGATAGCGATGATGATAAAGCTTTGGCAACAAAACTACAAATGTACAAACACATTATTTATTTAAAACAGCTTTTTAGTTTAAGTAGGAAGTAAAAACTAAAAGTTTATACTTTGAAAGTGATTGCAAATGAAAATGCTACATATTAAATCATTGGGAGATAGCTTAGTGGAAGTTGTGATTTTAAAAATTAGGTATTAAATAAGGAAGATAAATAAAATATTGATACTACTCTAGAAGAAGAATTTCAAACTTAAACAGAAACCAATAAAGGGGCAATAAACAGAATGTAGTTTTTGGAAAAGATAATTATAATTGACAAGCTTTTCACCAGCCTTACAAAAAAAAGATAAAAAGCAAAAGGACAAAATTAAAAATGAAAAGAAGGGACATTACAGGTGACTCAATAGAAATAAAGAATTATAACAAAATATTATGATCAACTGTATGTCAACAACCTGGATAACTTAGATGAAATGGACAAATTCTGAGAAGCACACATCCTACCCAAAGTGACTCATGGGAAAACAGACAGTTCAACAGACTCATAACAAGCAAAGAGATCAAGCCTGTGATCAAAAACCTCAAATACACTAAAAAGTTCTGGATCAGATGAGGAATTCTACCAAATATTTAGAGAAGATTCAACAGCAATATTGTGGAAACTCTTCCAAAAAAAAAAAATAGAGAGGGAAGAAGTGCTATCTAATTCATTCTATGGTGAAAATGTAACACAGACACCCATGGCAGACACCGCAAGGAAAGAAAATTACGTGCCAATATCTTTTATGAAGGTAAATCCAAAAATCTTCAACAAACACTAGTGAACAGACTCCAACAGCATATGAGAAGAGTCAGACACTGCTCTTGCAGGATTTATTCCAGGTCATAGCTGCAACCACCCTCATCTGAGAAGCAAAGGTTGATGGATGAAAGTCAAATGGGAAAGCTTTCCTTTGACTGATCAAGCAAGGACTAGCGTCTCAAGCTCCTGAAAAAATGGGGGGGGGGGGGTTACAGTGTTATGCATGTATCCTAGGAAGTGAGTCAAGGGATTGTGAATATGTAACAGATTTCAATAGGAACAGTCATGAATATGCTGATGAGATTCCTCACTTCCAAATGTCTTCCAAGATGGTCTGATGACATCTTTCTGGTGACTTTTGGTTCCTTAACCAAAGTGCTTTTGTCCCAGAGTGACCTGAAGGCTGTGACTCCCCTTAAGAAAAGGTCTCAAAAGAGAGAGAACACCATTATGGCACATGTAGTTAGGTCACAGTGTAATATCTTGTCATTGATCTGCCGTTAGACTCATTGTCGAGCTGTTTCGATTTTTTTAAAAACTGAAGGGGAAATACATGTGATTAAACCCCTGCGATGCCCTTTCGCCATGGGCCAGGCATGTCACTAGCCTTGCCATCGTGCTGAGAGCACTGCAAAGTGGAATGCTGCAGATGCAGTGAGGTCAAAATTTAGCACCCTATCATTTGATCTCCCTTATGCTCCATAAAGTTTTTAAATATTTTCTGCTTTCCCTTCTATTGAGGTTTTCATCCATTTTGCTTGTTCTTGTTAGATTTTGTTTATTTTGTTGTTGTTTGTTTTTTAATGTTTTTCTGTAGATGAAATGCAGGATAGGTAAATGTATAGAGGCAGTATTGGGTTTAGTGACTCTTTGGGAGTAAGCCCTGGCAGGTTGGAGAAAATGGGGAGCTGATCACGATGAGTACAAGATTGAAGAAAATGGCTTTCGGCGCTACCCAGAGCAGGGTCCATATGGCGTTGCCTCATTTACTTTAACAATGTCAGGAGCCCTTGACCTCCTGTAGATGCAGGAGGTGGCTGTCCTCAAATTCCTTGCTGCAGGAATCCATTTAGGTGGCACCAACCTTGACTTCTAAATGGAACGGCACAGCTACAAAAGGAAGAGTGTTGCCAACAACTTCATAAGCTTGAAGAGGACCTGGGAGAAGCCTCTGGTGGCTGCCCGCGCCCTTGTCGCCATTGAAAGCCCTGCCGACATGAGCGCCATATCTTCCAGCAATACTGGCCAGTGTGCTGTGCTGAAGTCCGCTGCTGCCACTGGAGCTACTCCCATTGATGGGCGCTTCCCGCCAGGCGTTTTCACTCACCAGATCCAGGCAGCCTTCGGGAGCCCGGGCTTCTAGTGGGGACTGACCACCAGCCCCTCATTGCTGTGTGCCACACAGACTCTCCTCTGCGCTCCATCCCATGTCACAACAAGGGAGCTCACTCTATGGGCCTGATATAGTGGATGCTGGCCCCGGAAGTTCTGCACATGCGGGGCACCCTCTCCCGGGAACACCGTGAGGGGTCATACCTGATCTCTACATCCACAGAGAACCAGAGGAGATTGGGAAGGAAGAGCAGGCCGCTGCTGAGAAGGCTGTGACCCAGGAAGAGTTTCAGCGTGCTCCTGCGCCCGAATTCACTGCGGCCAGCTCGAGGGGGCCTACTGGGCCGAGGGCATGCAGGTGCCCTCCGTGCAGATCCAGCAGCTCCCCACTGAGGACTGGTCCGCAGCCCCCACCGCTCAGGCCACCGAGTGGGTGGGAATCACCCCGGAGGGGTCTTAAGCTGTTTTTCCACGGAAATGAGGTTGGTGGAACATAAAGACCGATTTCTATTAAAAAAAAGAAAAGATTGAAGAAAATGTTCCCAAACTGATTGTGATGATGATTGTACAGCTAACTCTTCTTGATGTGACCGAACAATTGTTTTGTGTGATATGTGAATCATCTGGCAATGAAACTGGTGGGGAGAAGAAGCAATATGAAAATCTTAAAAAATATGGCAATGTTTTAAATACCAGTTTTTATTGGATTTTTTTGTCAGGCATTATTTATTATTTTTTCCATTAATATTCTAAAATTCTTTCTTATAACATATTCTCGTCCCTCTTATATTAGAAAACCTAACCAGAGCAATAAGGCCAACCCCCTCCCCCCCCCAAAAAAAAGCATAGAGACTGGAAGAGAAAAAATAATCTCAATAATAAAAAATAAAATGATCTCCAGTTGCAGATGATACGGTCCTACAGGTAGAAAATTCCAAAGGGTCTACAAGGAAACTTCTAGAGCTGATGGAAGGATTTAACAAAACTGCAGGGTATCTGATGGTTGGATTAAAATCAATTGCTTTTTCTCTACACTAAATTTGAAACCAGACTTATCGCCCTGGGGCCAATTCTCACACAGAGTCACCTTGAAGGGAAGAGGGTAGCCAGCGTCTGTGTATTTCTGAGACCACTCCTGCGGGTGTCTGAGACTCACTCTCCAGGAGAGTAGAAAGGCACATCTTTCTTCCTCAGAACGACTGGTGGTTTTGAACTGCTGCCCATACAGGAGGCAGTCCAATAGGTAACCATGACGCCACCAGGGTTCCACACCAAATATGAGAAACCTGAAAGGTCAGTTATGGAAACAATCCCATCTATAATACCATCCAAGGGAATGGAATCCGTGGGAGGAAATGTAGCCAACTGACTTTTGACAAGATGTTGTCTCAGTTCTCCCGTGCTGCCAGCACAGAAATACGAGTGTCTGCTTTAACAAACAGAAATCGACTCTCTCAGTTTAGCAGTCTGGAAGTGCCTGGCTGCATGCCACCGGCTCCAGGACAGGTGCTCTCTCGGTGCCGTTTCTGGAGGAAGGTCCATGTCTCTGCAGCGTCAATGACTGACTTGATTGGAGAACTCCATGTGTCTTGGAGTCAATTTTATCCCCGTCTATTTCTCCTCCTTGCTTATTTAATCTCTGAGATCTCAAATGAGATTGATGCAAAATATACCCTATAGTAGTCCTGTCTCATTATATAGCCAAGAGAATCCATTCCCAAATGGGATTCTAGCCACAGACATAGAGATTAGGGTTAGGACATAATTCAAACCATTAGTTGTCAAATTCATTTCATGGAAAGGAAAGTCTCTTCAGCAAAGGGCATTGGGGAAACGAGATTTCCATATGCAGAAGAATGCAGCAGGATCCATATCTCACATCATGCACAAGACCAAATTCAAAATGTTTTAACAACCTAAAAGTACGGAATAAAACCAAACAATCCTCAGGCCAAAGAGCTGCGGAAACCACTCCAACAATGGATTATCTAAAAAATCACGAAAGCACAAACAGGAAAAGACAAAATAAATAAACAGGACTTCATAGAAACTAGAGACTTTTGTTCATCAAAAGTGAAAAGACAGACTACTGACTGGGAGATTGTCCTCAGAAACCATACGCCCAGTAAGAATCTAAACAGCAAAATGTATATGAAATTTTAATGACTAAACAAGGGACAAGTAAACCAATCACCTAATAGACAAAGACTTTGTATTTTCCAAAAGAGGACAATCAAGTGGCCATCAAACACAAGAAAATATATCCAATGTCATCAGCCATTAAAGCAGCAATTCTCAACCTGTGGGTCCCGACCCCTTGGGGGTGTCAAATGACCCTTTCACAGGGGCCACCCAATTCATAACAGTAGCAAAATTTACAGTTACAAAATAGAAACAAAAATAATTTTATGGTTGGAGGGTCCCCACAACATGAGGAACTGTAGTAAGGGATCACGGCATTAGGAAGGTTGAGAACCACTGCATTAGAAAGATGCAAATCAAAACCACAATGAAATACCATTTTGCTTACACTAGGATGGCTAAAAATGAAACACACAAAACAGAACATTACAAGTGTTGACGGGGATGTGGGGAAATTGAAACCTTTAAATTGTCGGCTTGGAAAATGGTGGGAAACTATGGAAGTTCCAAAAAAAAAAAAAAAACAAAACCTGAAAATAGAACTACTACGTGACCCAGAAATTCTACTCCTGGGCATATACCTTACAAATCCCGGAAAGCCAAAATTAAAATAAGAGATTTCTATGGCAATGTTTGTTGGGACACTATTTACAGTAGCCAAAAGCTAAGAACAATGTAAAGTCCATCAAGGGATGAATAGATATGCAGAATGTGGTACATAGATACAGTGGAATATTACTCAGCCAGTGGAAGAAAACAAATTAAAAAAAGCTCAGAGTGTTTGAAGCTCAAAGAGAGTATACTAAGGGAAACCAGTCAATCACAAAAGGACAAATATTGTAAGGTCTCACTTAGGTAAAAAGACAAAAGACAAATGCATAGCCACCAAAGTTTATTAGTGGTTACCAGGACAGGAGGAAAGGGAGAAGGGCAAGCTATTGGTGATGGGGAAATCACATTGATTAAAGGTAGGGTGGCATAGCCAATTATTGTAATTACTGTCAATAATTATATACCTGTAGAAGATTGAATTGATATACTGTGGGACAGATACATTTACAACAATGACAACAACGATTAAAAAAAAACAGCTGCTGAGACGATGTACAACTAAAACCTCTTGGAATCTGTTTCCTTGGTTTGTAGGTTTAGGATTGTGGTAGTTACATAATCTGGTGTCAATTTGAAACTTGAGAGGATTAAGAGTGAAGGGGTGGAGTCTAGTCTGTCAATCGGGTCAGAGCCAATGAGGCCTCCGTATGCCCATGGGCTTCTCCTGAGGATTCTGGTAACCCTTTTAGTCCTCTTTGGAGGCGGGAGACATTGTCTCTCTCTGCTCGCTCCCTTGGAGACTCTCCTGACAAGACTAAAGACTCACTCTCTGAGAGACGCTCCACTGACAAGACACATGCTACTACACTGACAGACCCCATGCCCTGGGAACTGGAGGAGTCACGTGGAGACTCCTGCACCACTGAGATGCTTCTCCCACCACTGGATCCACAAGACTGTGCACCCACTGGCCTGTGATCTTCCTGCATGTGGCATCATTGCATGTGTTTCATGAATCTGAAGAGAATTTTATAGATTGGTATCAGACATATGGGCTAATATTGGATTTATGAACTTCTCCTGAACCGGGCTGGGATGTTTTCTCAATATTCAATTGCTTTTGTATATAAACCTTTTTCTTATAGACATAATGAGTGTCCATGAATATGTTTCTTTAGTCTTCCCAGATTATGGTCTCACAGCACATCCCAGTTTATAAACCTCTGGTTTAGTGCTTCTCGTCTACCTCCTAGTTCATTGTGTAGTGCCTGAGTTTGCAAGTGGCCATCCAACGCATAGCAATTGGTCTCTATTCACAGGGAGCAACAGAGGGAAAAGGAGAGTGAGGAATGGGAGGCTGGTATGGAAGGCATGGCTAAGTGCCTCCATGAACAACTGTCAGAATCACCTTTGCCACAAGACCAGAACTAGATGGGTCCCGGTTCTCATTCATGAACATTTTGATAACAGATTCTAAAGAAGAATTCTGACAACAGGAAGAGATACTTAACAGAATTCCAAATTCTGGTGGACTCTAGTCTTTCTGGAACCATGGAAACTATTACCCTACGATAATCTTTAAACCCTAAGTCCAACATATCCATTCAAGTCATCTTTTTTTTTTTAAGTTTTTTAGGCATCACTGCCCTTTGGTGGTGGGAGTAGTAGGCCCAGCCTCTGCTCCTGTGAGCTGGAATTGAACTTCCATCCCAGTGGGCCGCAGTTCCGTGCACAACCACTACGTCACCAGGGCTCAGCCCTGAAGTCATCTTAAAATCAAGTAAGAGTTTAGCTTAGCGAGTTAAAAAATGTATGCCTTGAGCATTACACACTTTTAAGAACGATCTCTATGGTCTCACTCAAGGTGACAAGAGAAACATGGAAGATGAGATAAGAACCCAAAAGGGCAGTGCGTTGATGCCAACATGGAGGGACAACTCTGAAAAGGCAGATGAGAATGACAGTAAAACTAGAGGAATGCAATCTATGTCACTGGATTTTACATATAGAAATGGCTGATCTGGTCGTTGCTTTGTTGTGTGTACTTTCAATGATAATAACAAAATACATTTAAAAAAATGAACTAGTGATACATGTGACATGGATAAATCTCTAAGCAATCATAAAGTGAAGATGCTAGACTCCCCAAACATACCTACATAGTGATTCCATTTATGGAATTATGTAAACTAGTGTGAGAAATCCATAGGGTGAGAAGGGAGATCAGTTGGTCGTTGGGGGGGGATTGGAGGAGGGCGAGGCGGGGAAAGAGGAAGGAATTTTAAGACCATGAAAGAACTGTGAGGATAATATACCTATTAGCTTGAATACAGTGATGATATCATAGATGTACTAATATGTCAAAATTTAACAAATTATACATCTTAAATATGTGCATTATAAACCTACTGCTATTGAGTGGGTTCCAACTCATGCAACCCTATAATAATTCTCCACAGAGTTTCAGAGACTGTAAATCAGTATGGGATCGGATAGCCTCATTTTTTTCCCATAGGCTGGGTGTAGGGGTGGGGGGGTGGCTATTGAGGAGGCTTGGGTGTGCTGCACCATTGATTTGCTCAGCTGTACTCATCTGTCTCTGATGAGACACTGAGCCCCTGTGCAATAAGTCCCCTCCAGCTGCCTGTCCAGGATGGCACAGGACAGTGACAGGGAAATTAAAAGGAGAGATGGGGATCATCCAGAGAGGAAGACAAACACTTTCAGCAAGGCCAGCACAGGGCCTCCTAGCACATCTCCCATCTCCCCAGAAGACTCTAGGGAGGTCCCTTCTTCGGAGGGCACCCCCAAGTCTTCCTTTCTATTTTCCCATCTGCCAGACTGGAACCCCCCATGCTCCCACCCTTAGCCAAATGTTGGCTGAGTCCCACAGGGCTGGAGCCTGCGGGGTGGGGCATGGTCCTAGGACAGGAAGATACTGTGTTAGTCTGGGCTAGAGAAACAAATCCCTATGTATAGGAAAAAGCTTTATATACAAGAGCTGTTGCATAGTGAGAAAACATCCTACCCAGTCCAGATCAAGTCCATAAGCCCAATATTAACCCATCTGTCTGATACCAATCTATAAAGTCCTTAAAAAAAAAAAAGGATCAAGTCCATAAGCCCAATATTAGCCCATCTGTCTGATACCAATCTATAAAGTCCTTTAAAAAAAAAGAAAAGGTCCTCTTCAGACTCACAAAACCCATGCAATGATACCAAATGCAGGAAGATCACAAGCCAGTAGGTGGAAAGTCTTGTGGATCCAGTGGTGTTGTAAGCATCTCAGCAAAGGCCATGCCCACAAAGAGGCCTCATTGACAAGGTGGAATCCACCCCTACACTCTTAATTCTCAAATTGACACCAGATTATGAAACTACCACAGATACTGTGAGGGAAGTTTGGATAAATGGATGTATGTCATCACAGAGTCTCCTTGTGTCCCTTAGACTCAATCTCTACCCTCCCACCTCCGGGCCCTGGACAGGGCTGAGCGCTCGCTGGCTTGTGGGCTTACCTTCTCTAGAAGGTCCTCATGTGATTCAGTATTATCGCCAATGTGTACTGCTGACTTCTTTTAGCATGTTGCTGAGAAAGGCCGATTGGTTCTTCTCTTTTTCCCCCACTTTAGTTTCCTTTTCCTTACTCAGGGGCAGCTGCGGGATGACACCAGGTGTTTTATCCACTCACTCGATGAGGGACAATTGGGTCATTTCCGTTTGGGGGAGGGGGAGGGGAACTCCTAGGTGTAACATCGCTCTGAATATCCATGGACAAGCCTGGGTATGTTGGTGGCTTCCTTTTGAAGAGGAACGCCAGTGGACCATCGGGGGAGCTGGTGAGGATGTTGGGGAGACCTTGAGGGGTCCAGATGGAGGGGCAGGGGTGCTTAAGGCCCATTGATGTTCTCCTCGTAGTCTATCCGTGTCAGCAGGCAGCCTGCCAGAAAGGCCAGACGCCTCTCCCTTCTGGGGCCTTCCCATCCTTCCCCCCTCCCCCACCCCCACACTCCCACCCCCGCCTGGCCAGCTGCTCTGAACAAAAGTTCAGGGGCCAGGAGGGGAAGCTCAGTGTTTATTTCCTCGTCTCCATGGAGCTGGGAAAACTACTTTGTCCCGGGCACGGGGGCGGTGCCACATGACAGGCACTCCCGGCTGGCCACCGCCCTGCCTCTGCTGTTAGGACTACCCTCGTGGGGAGGGTTAGTAACCCTTTTCTCCGGCAGAGGCTCCTTTCAGCAGTGCACGACCCAGCTGCCCACAGCTGGGCAAAGCTGGACCCTGCCACCCTCCTCCTGTGTCCCTCTACCGTCCACCTACACTTAGGACCCTGGCTGCAAGCCCGAGACCCCCGGACCCCAGACTCCTTTGTGGTTCTTAAAGGGTCTGTGTGTGTCGTCCACAGTCCTCACTGCAGGGTGAGGCAGCAGAGAAGCTGAGAGGTGTGTATGAAGTGTCAAGCCCCTCCCTCTCCTCCCCCATTGACTTCTCCCTCTGAGGCGAAGAGGGGCACTGGGAAGCCCTTGTAGTGCCTTGTTGTTGTTGAAGGCGGACATTCAGTAGACTCCTGTGGGATACAGAAAGATTTCTTCCAAATTGCCTCTCCCAAATACATGCCTAACCTGGCTGCTTGTTACACATGGGTCATGACTCTACACGTGGAGGTCAACAGAGGTAGGTCAGAGGATATTCTCCCTGAGGGCTATCAGTCATCTAGAGCCATCAGACTGTATAGTCTGTCCCACCCGAAGTAAGGCCCACTCCCTACTGATAGGAATAGAAGTAGGTTGTTTCCTTGTAGGAGAGCCCAGGGAGGTCAAGCTGGCTCAGGATGACCAAGGTTAGGCTGTCATATTGGGTCTAGGGCCTGCCCTTCTTGTCACATGTATCCCCTGGTCCCTCCCCTTCCTATTGCATGTATACCCTAGATTGTCCCCCTCTCGTTACTGTATGACCTATAGTACAACCCTTCCTGTGACATACGTCTTTACCTGTAATCAGGGGGCTTGCACACCCCCAAAAGCCTTGTTAGTAATAATTCTCTCTCGCCTGCCCGTCCTCCCGTTCCCATCTCCACACGCACCACCAAGAGTTTACGTGAGCGTGCTACCATAAAATGTGTCTATTTCTCCCTTTCTCTCTTGCATCTCTCCCATTTCTCTATGACTTTATTATAATCTTTACGCAGATTTTAACCGTGCAATTGCACTTCCTGAGCTCATGATAGTGAGAGGGGCTGGCTTCTACAGCTTTCAATGCGGCAACAGCAGACCAGCCCACAAGTAGCCAGCCTGGAGCAGCTGGTTGGGGCGCGGCAGGGCCTAACTGGGAGTTTCTGAATTCAGTGTGCGTCCCCATGGTGCCTACACCCCGCATGGGACCCACTGCTGACAAGTGGATCCTGACTCTCAAGGACTCCGGAGGACAGAGCAGGCTGCCCTTGGGTGGGGGGTGGGGGCAGCCGAGGCTGTGGATCGTGACAGGAGCTGGTTGCCCCCCTTCATGCTCCCGCGGACCCGCTGGTAGGTTTGCACTGCGGGTTTGGGGGCAAGCACCCAATCGTTTTCCCTGTGATGCTCCCAGACCCCTGAGGAACACGTCTAGAGAACTTTGAAGGAGGCCCGCGAAATGTTTGCCACGTACGAGATACTGTTCTGTTTTCGTGTCTCCGAAAACACCCCCTGCAAAAGCGACCACCCCCGGACCTGCCTCAGTTCCAATAAAAATAACAACCCATTCTCAAAGGGGAATGAAGCCACAGGCATAGAAGTTAGGGTTTTCAACATGGATTGGGGGGTGAGGGTGGGAAAAGGCACAATTCACAATTCAGACATGGGGTTGCTCTGAGTGATCACACACACGATCACACACAGTCTGCTGCATGTGTATGCACTCTGTAGTAGGTAGTAGGCTCGTGGTAGGTGTCTGTGTGCGTCTTCCTCCCAGTCTCCATCCCCAACATGCCCTCTCCTCAGACACGGCGAGGGCTACAGGGATTGCTGGAACGTGGGGTCTAGAGACACAGTTTGGTTTGGTGTTCTATTAAGAGATCTTTTGGGGGTTGGGGGGGGGGCTTTTACAACTCTTAGAATAATCCATACATCCACTGTATCAAGCATGTTGCCACCGTTGTTTTCTAGACGTCCACTTTCAATGGAGCCCTTGGTATGAGCAACTCCCCCCACCCTTGTGATCCATTGATAAATTATGAATTATTATTACTTTCAACTGCTGCCTTCATTCCCCCATGGTTTCTCTTGTTCATCCCCTGGAGGGGATGTGTGTCTGGTTATGTGTCAATCATTGCAATCGGTTCCCCCTTCCCCCTCTCTTCTCTCCATGTTCTCCCTATCCTCTGACTCCCATTTCTGTTCCTGAGGGGTTTGTTTGACCTGAGCTTTTATCTGTACCTGTGTACATGCTCCTGTCTAGCCCGCAGTCAAAAGCAGGACTGGGGTCATGATAATTGGGTGGGGGGGGGCGGAAAGAGGGGATGAAGAAGCCTCAAGGAACCAGAGGAACCTTGTGTGTTTCATTGGTGCTATCCTGTGCCCTGGTGACCCTTCTCTACTTGGTGACCCTTCTGTAAGGGGATGTGTCCCATTATCTACGGATGGGTTTGGGGTCTATGCTCCGACTCCCTTCATTCAGGATGGGACCCGAACGCCTGGGAGCCAAGGGCCCAAAAGGGAGTAACTTGCCCTTAGAGAAGGGGGTGACCATTGTCCACAAGGCAGGATATAATTGTCCAGGCTGTCAAGTCAATAGG
This sequence comes from Nesogale talazaci, assembly GCA_004026705.1. Lineage (NCBI taxonomy): Eukaryota > Metazoa > Chordata > Mammalia > Afrosoricida > Tenrecidae > Nesogale > Nesogale talazaci. Next base: position 15,895 of record PVJH01025239.1, read on the forward strand.
TAGCTGGGCGGGCAAGGTCTCCAGCCTCCCCAAGCCCCATTCTCAGTGGACCTTGCTCAGCCACTAGTCACCAATAAAGTATGGGCACCTAGTGCCACCCTGATCCCAGCCCATCATCCCACACGTGGTAACAAGGCCAATCGTCCTCCACCACCACCAGGACCTCAGAAAGCATCTTTGATGAGATCCCAGCACTCACTCTCTCCAGCTCCAAGGAAGGTGGGCGGCTTCCCTCCTGTTCTGCAAAGAAGCAGACAGTAAAGACCATGCGTGGAAAGCTCAGGCTCTGGGCCACGAACTGTAGCAGAGAGGGAAGGGGGGAGAGGACTGTGAGGACCGCACAAAGTGGGCCAGGAGCAGGCACGGGACCTCCTCTCCTTGCGTGGTTGGTTGGTTGAGGCCCCAGAACAGGCTCTGCCTGTCCTACCATTCTCCCGTGCATCTCTCCGAACCAGGCACTGCCCACCAACACGGATGGGTGCTCGGCCTCGCTCTCCCAGGTGCGCCTGAGCACCCAAGCTTCACATCACGGGACTCCCTACTGCACTGCCTGCTCCTGGAGCTCATGTTCACTCAAAGTCCACTGGCCTCGGTACAACAGAGACCTTCCTAACAGGGCTGCTTCCACCCTGCTCACCGGCCTGGTCTCTCCCACCTCTGGCACATCCATGGTCGGCGCCGTTAAATGCCTCGTGGGGTGGATGGAGCTGAACCGGGGGCAGCAGATGGTGCCAGAGGCCCACTAGGTTGGCAGCAGTAAGCTCAGCTTTGCTGAAAAAGCCATTCCCAGGCTGCTTTGTGCTGCGTTGACAGACTGCCATCGGCGCTTGTTGGGACCTCGTGCCGAGCCTGTGATCCCTGCCGCAGGAGCTGCAAAGCCTGAGCAGTGAGATCCCAGGGCAGAGGCGAGAAGAGTGGAGGTCCGTAGGTGAGGGGGAGGTTATTTGTTGAGCAGATTGAACCCCGGGAAGTCTTGAGACCAGAGACGGGCCTCCTACATGAGCGGTTCTCAAGCTGTAGGTCACGACCCCTTTGGGTGTTGAACGACCTTTTCCCAGGGGTCGCCAGATTCATCACAGTAGCAAAATGACAGAGGTGAAGTAGCAGCGAAAATGACTTTATGGTGGTGGTGGTGGTGGTGGGTCACCACATGAGGAACTGTGTTCAAGGGTCGCGGCATTAGGAAGGTTGAGAACCACGTCCTACACCAGGCTGTAGCAAAGTGAAGGGCAGCAGGAAGGGCCGTGGCTTGGCTCGAGGCAAGTGAGTGGAAGTGGGCAGTGACTTCTGACCAGCCATCCCACCTCCTGCCTCTCTGACCCGCTTACCCTAGGGAGGGGCTCCACCGTGCTGGAAAATTCTTTAAAAAGGTAGAAGACTTTATATACCTCAGGAGCTCTGGTGGTATGATGGTTACACCTTGGTCTACTTACGACTCTCAAGGTCAGCGGTTTGAAACCACCGGCTGCTCCGTGTGAGAAAGATGAGGCTTTCTATGCCCATCAGTCACAATCTCAGAAACCAGCAGGGGCAGTTCTGTTCTGCCCTATAAGATCGCTGTCAGTGGGAATCGACCTGAGGGCAGAGTTTCATCGCCGCTGTTGTTGTTGTTAGGGTGTAAATGGCTCGACTTGACAGCTGACCTAAAGGTGAGGGTTGAACCCACCAACAGGGCCTTCGAAGAAAAGCGCTGATGATCAGTCTTCTTCCAAGAGGATTACAGAAAACCCTCTCTACTCCCTATGCCGTGGGGACGAGGTGAGACAGCTTCTCTGGATTTCACTCTAGCCCAGCAGTGGCGGTGGCCAATGTGCAGAATGGTTTGCCTCCGGAGTCTCTGGGTCCTAGGGAGGAAAACTGCTTCTCAGAAGCTGAGTACCAGTGGGGAGAATGAGGCCAGGAGCCTGGGAAGGGTTCCTCTGTGGAGGTTAGGGAGGAATAGCTCTGCGCTGGGGTCAGAGCTGAGAGGGCCCCAGACCAATTTATTCTTACCAAGATGGGAGGGGTCCTCGCTGGGTGGTCCCTCTGTTCCTGATCTGAGGAATGACCTCCATCGAAGCCCGGGCCTCTGGTCGCTCTGCCTGAGTTTACACGCTGGGGAAGAAATGATGGAAGTTCTTCCTCTCTTTCACCCCACTCACCTGCGAGCCCACATGAGAAGTTGGGGCCCCTTGAGGGCAGCTCTCCGGTTCAGACTGTTGTTATAAAGAATTATTCACCCATTGCTGTTAGCTCAACATCGAGAAAAGAACGGTACCAACCAGCGCTGGAGTACATTACTGAGATGGCCTTTATTGGATATAGGGACGCCACTGGCCAGGTGACAGACCTGGGAGCAAGACAATCCACACCTATAGCCTTCTCATCTGGGAAGCCCAGTGCTTCCTGAGGTGAGGCTGGACCTCAGAGGGCGAGGTTGGGCCACGCTCAGTGACCCCCTGTCGGAGGGGCAGATCCAGCTTCTGCAGAGACTCCGGCTAGAGGGACCCCGAGGTCATCTTCTGTTCCTATGTGACACGTAAGCCTTCTCTTGACTGACTGAACCGGTCTCCACAATTCAAGGTGGGGGAAGGCCAGGGAAGGGTGTGCAGGGAGCTGGCATCTCAGGACGGGTGAGGGAGGGCTGGCGCAGCACAGCTCTGGGCCTGTCCAGTTGGGCATCGCCCATCCCTCACCGAGGGGTCAATCATAAGCGGGGGTCAGGTATAGGAGGGGAAGTGTGAAGGCCAGTGGTGATGGGGCTGGGAAAGAGGAATTCAGTCTCAGCTCCTGGAATCACCCCTTATCACCACTGGAAGGCACATGGGAAGGTGCCGGGCAGATGACAGTCTCAGTACCCCTGGGACTCACAGGACTGGGGCAAGAGACCCTCAGAGGGCAGCAAACAAGCAACCCAGGTCAACGAGGGGCTTTGGCGGGGCTGGTGCATGGCTTCTAGCAGGAAAGGGTCTGGGGTCCTGTAACCAACACCCCTTCCTGTGCCTCTGCTTGTCACGCAGGGCGGGGTCTTGGCACAATGGTTCTGTTTTATAACAACCCCCCAAAGACAAACTCTGGGGTTTCTCTCCCACCTAGCTCTAAACACAAAGGGTTTCCTCACAAAGTAACATTCTCTGTCTGATTGGTTCCATTACACACCGGTCAGGCATGGAGGAGTTTGCAGGGATCCTGGGAGCCTAAGGCACTGACTCTGCCTGGGTCGCTGGTGCCCACTGGTGAGAGGACGGTACAGACCCAGAGGAAGGACTGGATCACCTGCCATGAGCCAGCAGAGGTCCGGCCCACTGCGCAGGGGGCAGCCAGGGGCTGGGGGTCGTGGAGTCCAGGCAGGCGATGCTCTGGAGGCTGAGACGGCTGGAATTGACAGAGGCACCATGGATCCTGGGCTCTGCCCAAAGGCCCGAGGAGGCCATGTTCTGGCTTGGTCTTCCCTGAGAAAAGAGAAGGGAAGCGCATGAGGAGTTGGTCCAGCCGGCTGTGCAGAGCCAGGGAGTAGGGATGGACGTGACTTCTCAGGCCCAGAGCTGCTAACGGAGATTACCCAGCAGAAGCTTCCAGTCACCTAGCTCGGCTCTTCCCGGAAGCCACACAGAGCTCCTGTCCTGGGGGCCCACCCACAGCCTCCTCCAGCTACCCAGAGACCCTGAGTGGTCAGCACCGGAGAAGCTCCTGGCTTAGGCCCCCCGGTCTGCCTGTTCTGGGGCTGGCTGCAGTGAGGCTATGCAGAGGGTGCCAGTGCTCTTGGGTAGGCATCCCTGAGACCCCACACTCTCACTCCATGGGTCAGACCATTCCCTCTGCTTGATGGCCACTTCCTCTGGGGGCCTTCTTCCCCTGCCCCCCGCCACTACCTGCAGCCCAGGAGACAAAGGAACAGGTGGCACAGGGATCCTAGGAGGGAGTCCCCCCACCTTCTCCAACTCACTCATACCCCGCCTGCACAGGAGACGTGTAGGGGCCCAGCAGGGGGGGCGCACAGGGTCAGAAGAGACTGGGGGTGGCCTGGCCAGCTGCATCATGGTCCTGGATGTACTGCAAGATGTCCATCTCATCCATGGCTTGGATCCGCTGCTGCTTCCACTGCTCGGCCACAGCTTCCGATGGACCCACTTTGGGGGGCACAGCTGGTTTTCTGGGTAACGCCGGTTTAGCTGCCACTGGCGGCTTAGGCTTGGGCTTGGGCTTGGGTTTGGGCTTGAGCTCAGCGCCCAGGTTCAGGATGTGGTCCAAGTCCTCTTCAACTCTAGGCCCAAAGAGTTTTAAGCAACACCAAACTCATCACCACAGATCACCAACCAACCCACTGCCCCCTGCAGTCAATTCTGAGTCACGCGACCCTGTAGGGCGGGGTACAGCTGACCCCGGGGGTTTCCAAATCTGTAAGTCTTAAGGATTGGAAAGCTTCACCTCTCTCCCGAGGATCAGCTGGTGGATTTGAACTGCCGGCCGTGAGGTGAGCAGCCCAAAGTGGAACCACTATGTCCCAAGGGCTCCTTTTGAATAGTTCTACTCCCAGCCAGAGGGGCAAACCTGCCCCCCTTCCCCAAAACCGTGCCCCACCTGGGAGCTGGGCAGCAGCTCCAAGGAGCAGTGCTTGGGCCTAGCCCCTGCCCTGACTTGCCACTCTGCCCCACCTTGGTCTCCACCCCCACTCACCCCACTTCCTACTTCTGCCCTTCCTGTTCTGGAAGGCAGATTTAAGGGTGAGGTTCTCCCTCTCTCCCACCCAGCCCGGGGCTTGCGAGGTCTGTGGGGTGGACAGCAACCTCCTGGGGTTGCTTTTGAGGGGGCTCCACCTGCCTCTCTAGGGGACCTGTCTTCAGGCTCCCTTAGAAGTAACAGCTGAGTCACAGCTCTTTCTCTAACAATTGTCATCCTGTGTGACCCCCAAAACACGCTTTGGGGGAGGTTGTGCTGTGGTTCTGCTTTGCTGACGCAGCAGCAGCTAAGGCCCGAGAAGGGGCGAGAGCTGCCTGAGGTGACACCTGGGTCACCTGGGTGTGGCACCGCCTGAGTGCCAGCCAGCACTGGCCGTCCCCAGGAGCTGGGCTCCCATCTGAGGCTCACGCAACCAGAGAAATATCAAAGGGGCCATGGCCACTCTGGTCCAGAGCCAGTCCGCCCCGCCCGCCCCTCAGTGTCTCTTCAAGGTTCCCCCATGTTCCTAGAAGGCCAAATGCCCATGGCCCTCCTCCCACCCTCGAAACGTACTACGAGGCAGAAAAGAGGGCCAGGTCACCCACCACCTGCACCTTTCCTCTGCCTGAAGGGAGCTCCTGCTGCCACTCCTGGTTGGAAAATGTAACTCCAGAAGTTCTCGTGGTAGAGTTGCAGACTGGCCATAACCCAGCCCGTCCACTCACCTGCCTAACACCTCACTGACTGATTGGCTGTTTCAAGCCAAAGCCACTCCGTGCAGCGGGAAAGTTTCCCACAATTGACCATTCACTGAAAACATCTAAATACACTACAGTGTGCTTTCGTCACACAGTCCACATGGGATGGTCCACAAATTGAGTTCTGCAAACATGACTAGTTCCGCTGAGCTTTCCTTTGAAAGAGCGTGCCCTCCGTATCCTAGTGGAACTATTTTTTAACCTGTTAAATTTTCTTTTTAGAATATGATTGTGATTTTCCTGAAAGCCTCAAAGATAAATTTTTATAAGGAGCTGTAAAGATTCCAGAAGATGGGATAAACAATCTGGAGGAGAAAACAATGGGACCAATGGTTGGGGGGTGGGGGCAGTGAAGGGGGGGGGGGGAGGAAGTGGGTGTTAACAAACCCAAGGACAAGGGTACAAAAAGGGACCCGAAATCAATGGTGAGGTGGATGGAGGAGGCCTGGCAGGGCTTGAGCAAGGGCGAAGTAATCGAGAAGAATTACTGAAATGCAAACGAAGGCCGAACATGATAGTGAGACAAGAGGAAAGTAAAAGGAGATAGAGGAAAGAACTAGGAAGCAAAGAGTATTTATAGAGGTCTAAATACATATATCTACATATGACGATGGGGAAATAGATCTATGTGCGTATGTTTATAGGTTTAGCATTACGGTAGCTGTGGTGGTCATGTATTCGATATGTCAATTTTATGATTGAGATGTAGGGGTGGAGTCTAGCCTGTTAATCTGGAGATGGACACTGAGTAGCCAATGAGGCCTCCGTGGGGGCATGGCTTTCTTCTGAGACTTCTGGGAAATCTCATGATATTTCCCTTGTGGAGATGGGAAGCTATCTCCCCAGTTGTTGGGAGTTAGTCTCAGAAATGACAAATTATGGACAAGACACGATAGCAGCATCCGAGGAGCTGGAGGAGCTAGAGGAGAGGCTGCACAGCCTTGCCCTAATGGAGCCAGACCTCTGAAGCTGGACAAGCCACAAGAAGACCCCTGCCAGTGCTGAGTCACTTCTACCACCACTGGATGCTGTTGATGGACCCTGAGCCCTGGAAGCCAGGAGCCATGGGGAGACCCCTGCCAGCGCCGAGATTCTGCACCCACTGACCTGTGACTTTGTGAGTCGGAAGAAGACTTTATAGACTGGAATCAGGCTTATGGGCTAATATCAGACTTATGACTTTGAACTAACCCGGGTCGGGATGCTTTCTCAATGTTGCATTCCTCTGGTATATAAACCTTTCCCTTATATCCACATGCGTGTCTATGAATTTGTTTCTCTAGTCTACCCGGACTAACACAGTAGCAGATGGACATTGGGCTTCTACTTAAGTTCTCCCTCAATGCAAGAACACTTTGTTCCCTTAACCTGGCATTCCATGATGCTCACCTTCCTGACATGATCACTGAAGACAAAGCAGATGCATATGCAAATATGGTGAAGAAAGCTGATGGTGCCTGGTTATCAAAAGATAAAGCAAAAGATAGAGTGGGATCTTACAGGCTTGAAAATAAACAAGAAGCCATCTATCTGAGACGCAAAAAACCCACATGGAAGAAGCACACTAGCCTGTGTGATCACAAGTTGTCAGTAGGATCAGGTATCAGATATCACCAAAAAAATGACATCATTTTGAATGAGGGGGAGTGAGGCGTGGAGACCAAAGCACATCAGTAAGCAATTGGACACCCCCTTACAGAAGGGTCATGGGGAGGAGACGAGCCAGTCAGGGTGCAGTATAGCAGCAGTGGAACATACAACTTTCCTCTAGTTATTTAATACTTCTTCTCACCCCACTATCATGATCCCAATCCTACCTTACAAATCCGGCCAGACCAGAGGATGTACACTGGTATACATAAGAGTTGGAAACACAGGGAATCCAGGACAGATTAAACCCCTCAGGACCAGTAATGAGAGTAGCAATACCAGGAGGGGAAGGGGAAGGTGAGGGGAGAAAGGGAGAACTGATCACTATGATCTACATATAACCCCCTCTTTGGGGGACAACAGAAAAGAGGGTGAAGGAAGATGTTGGACAGTGTAAGACATAACAAAATAATAACAATTTATAAATTATCAAGGATTCGTGAGGGAGGGGGAAATGAGGAGCTAATATCAAGGGTTCAAGTAGAAAGCAAATGCTTTGAGAATGATGGTGGCAACGAATGTACAAATGTGCTTGACACAATCAAAGGATGTATGGATTTTGATGAGTTGTATGAGCTCCCAATAAAATGATTTATATAAAAAAAAGATTCCAAGAAATGCTGAAATTCAGTTGAATGATCTTTCTAGTAGGAGATGGTGTTTATTCACTTAGGTAAGCCATAGTGTAACATATTTCAAAAGTGTGGAATCAGACACAATTGATCAAAAGAGGGGCAGCCTTAATTGACCATATTATACCATTGGGTAAGATTCTGCCATTCGCCAAATACTGGCTCGGCTCAATCTCCGTTCACATACCTGCTGTAACCCACTGTGCCCATGGGCTTGATGATGCTATGCGTGGACTTCATAGACCAGACTCAATGCCACGGAGTCAGTGCCGTGTCACAGCCACCCTTTGGGACAGGGTCGATCTGTCCCCGTGAGTGTCTGAGGCTGTCGCCCCTTTGTGGAGTAGAAAGCCCCATCTTTCTCCCGCACAGCGACTAGTGGTTAAGAACTCTGCATAACCACGATGCCACGAAGGTGGGTTTCATAGAGGCAGCATAAATAGTTGAGTGCACCCACACTGGTTGCTGGTGCTCCTGCTACCGCCAACCCTGGGTTCCTTCCGCAGAAACGTCTTTTCTCCTCTTCTAAGGTGCTCGGATTTTCCTTTTAGCATTTTGGCAAGGCACGGTTCCCCCTCGCACCACAGACCAGTGTTTTGTTTCCCAGGAACGGCTCAACAGCAGACCCAATGTTGTAGTGCTTTATCTTGGTAAACACGAAAGCAGTAACCAGGATACCGTTGTGAGGCATCTAATACTGGGTCTTGTAACTCTTTGCCTACACAAAGAAATCTCGAAGTCTCACTTTCACAAGGCACCCTCACTGAAACCCCCGATTGTATGATTTTGGCGGAATTATACATTCCGAAGTGTATACGTCCTCTACAACAGTCTCCCTGCTTTGTGCAGAGATGACTGCTGCTTTCCTGTAAGTGCTGACCTTCGGAATGAAGTGATTTGAAAGCAGCCTGCCTCGATGTAGCTTGTGAATCTCGCGATGATGAAGGTGGTTGCTCCAACCTTATTCGAGTCTTGGTGCTAAGAAATATGAGGACTTCAAGCAAAGGGGCAGTTAACCAGTAATCTTGCCAAGTCTGCCTTTTCTGGTGGTTCCAGATAAGTGAACCAAGAAACTTCTGCTGTCCCTGTTGGTAACTTCTATCCGTGAGGTGTTCAAGCTTTGTGGCATTTCCCTGCCTCTCCATTTGGTGATGATAAGAAGTTGATTTGAGAATTAGATCACAGAGACCACGTTCAAAAGTAAATTCATTTTGTTCTACTTCCTGGATTGGCAAGTTGAGCAGATATGCCTGAAACCATCACACGACCCTCCACAGCAGGTAAGATGCCCTCTTCCGTCCGTTCTCCTTCAGAAGCGCTTTGGCAGTTGGACACGAGCACGTTTCCCTCTTTGCCTTCGTGATGGGCTCATGTCAGACTCATGGCTGGCTTCCGATAAAAACATCATCTTCTAGATGACTGCCATAGACTCCAACGTCACTTGGACAAAGTGTCCGCACACGATTCAGTCAAAGGTTCCTCACTGTCACTTTTGAAATGCTTGCCACACTGAAACCTGACTCGATGTCAGAAGTACTGCATGTCACATCTCCAGCGATGCTGGTTGAATAGTTTAGGGGGAAAAAAGGACTCCAAGCAAAGGGGAAAAGTGTGGGTGGTTGAAATAAGAAATAGGTGCTGAAGGGTTTCAGCTCCTATATAAAGACCTGTACTGCTCTCGGGCTTACAATCGGCATCAAGAAATCTAAGTGCAGACCTGAGCAGCAACATACAGGCATGAAAACGCGGACACACGTGGCAGCTCTTAACACCTGGGGAAGCCAGACACTTCCACATCCAGGAGCTTATTTGGCAAACTCAGACCACTGCTTGGTAGTAGGTGGAAAATCTGCGGCTTGCTCAGGGTCACACAGCCGGCACTCTGAGGAGCGGGATTTGAGCCTGTTTTTTAATCTGCTTTCCTGGGAGCCTCTCATGTGTGAAAGCCCCTTCTCCTGCTTTGGGTTAGGGTCAAGATAGGTCCCCTGGCCCCTGTGATGCTGTGGGTGCAGGCCCTGCTGGCGCTCTTAAGTCTCACAGCATCTATAGCAGCAGGCGGCCCCGAGTGACAATTCTGGGCTGGAGGGTGTGGGAACCAACCCAGACCTGCCTCCCTGGGGAAGACTTGCCCTCCGGCCTCATGGGGCCCCTGTGGTCCCTAGCATTTGCATTCTCAGCAGGGGCAGAAATCTGGGTCAAGATTTAGAATGCTTGGCCCTTGCCCCTCAATGGAGGCCAGTCCAGTCTAAGGTGTATTAAGCCTGAGGGCCTCTGAATCATTAGAAGCAATCACCGGAGAAGGACCCTCGGGGGTCTGGGACCCCACACAGGGCTCTTCCTCTCATTGCCTCTGTTTTCCTATCAATTCAGGAACACTCTGGCACCCATCACTCTAAGAACAACTAGACTAGGGCACGTCTGTCCGTGCCTCGCTGGGCAGAGAGGGAGGGCAGTGTGACTCCTCACCTTAAAATGGGGCTTGGGAACGGGATCCCCAGCTCACGTGTCTGTCCTTTTGGAGAAGACAGTCTGCCTTGGGACTAGAGGCCCAGCCCCTCATCAGCATGGGGGGCACATGGTCCGACAATGCCATCCCAGAATGGACCATGCCCACGCAAACCCACTGGGCCAATGCTGGAAATGTAGAGGGGTGGGCTCTCCCAAGTTTCCTCAGCCAGCAGTCAGCAGGAGATCCAGACAGAACTGCCCACACCCGGGCAGAGGTCCTGTGCTTAGTGGGTGTCAGAGCGGGCATCAGCGGTACCGCTGGGAATGGGTTGGGAGGGTTGATTAGTTGTAGGTGGGAGATCCAAGTGGCCTTGGGCAGCCTACTGGGCCTCTCCAAGCTTCAGTTTCCAGGACTATAAAAATGGGTATGACAGCTGACAGCCAGAAGGCCCAGTTCCTGCTTCACTCTGCCTCCCGCATCGGAGAGCGTCGGGGCCATGCCACCTCCTCAGTGTCTGTAAACCTGGGGTCATTCCTGCCCTGCCGACTGCCCAGGAATTTCTATAAGGATCAAATAAAATAACCAACCGCAAGTGCTTGACAAATGTAAGGGATACGGCCTGTATTGATTTTCTTCTGAAAGGTGCCGTGTGTGGAACAGACATGCATAAAACATGAAGACCAAGCAGCCTCCGCCCCTCCTCTCAGGGCCACACTAGGGGGAGGGAGAGAGGGAGGTGGCGGGGCGGGGGTGGGGGGCAGCTGCAGCTGAAAGGGTCCCAGAGGAGAAGCGGGAAAGGTTTCCTGGAGAAACTGGGCCTTTTGAAGATGGGCCTCACGCCAACACCAGGGAGTGAGGCAGGGGCTCTGGAGCAGGAAGCAGTGGAGGGCAGGCGCTGGAGATGAGATTAAGAGTCAGGCGTGCCAGAGCAGCAAGACTGGGGAAGGGAATCTAGAGGTCAGAGAGAGTGGCTCTTCTGCACTGGGGCCTGGATGAGGCCGGCAGTGCCCAGAACAGATATCTTTAACCCCGGTTTCTGGCAAAAGGGGCTGCCCACCAGGGATCACCTGAAAGGGGTCCCAGGTCTCCCTGCCAGACTCTGGGCTGACTTCCTACGTGAGCACGGAAAGCCTGCTCGGCCTGCAGGCAGGCCTCTGCCAGCCTGAGCCGTGCTTCACAGTGAGGTTGCCAGCCGGAGGCCTGGTGCCCAGCCTCGCACAGCGGTGGTGGAGGGGGCCCGCGTCCACCCAGATGTCCCTCAGGAGGCAGGCTTGGGGAGCTGCTTGCAGAGTCACAGCCTTGAAAGTCCTGTGATCTACAACTGTGGTGCGGGTGGGAGGGGTGGCATTCAGGGGGAGATCCGGTCCTGCCTCCAAGCAGCACTGCTGCCCTGACCTCCCCTGCATGTCCTCCACTGGGGGCTGGGGTGGAGTGCAGGGAGAAAGCCCAGGCACGGGAGTCTCAGGCCGGGGCCCATAGGGGTATAAAGCAGCAGCTCAAAAGCTGTATCTAGATTGAGCGGCTTGACAGAGCGATGGGTGGCCTTTGGGAGGGAATTTGCTGTGGCGGGAAGCGTGGAGAAGGACGGCCAGCCACAGTGGGAGGGTGGGGTTCCTATTCAGTACATGGGGGCTGCAAGGGCCCCTCCTTCTCAAACCTTATTTGGGGGGGGGGGTCTCTGAGCCACAATGGGGGAAAGGTGTCACCTTTCTGGAATTCTCCCCTCTTCCAGGCACTGTTTGGGGGAGATCAGCCGTCCAGGAGGTGGAGGGAGCTTTGCAATTCTGTCTCTGCTGAGGGCCCCACCGGGAGGCCCCTCACATGCCAAGTGTTGCTGGTCACACCCTCTGTGTGGCCAGGTTGAAGGAGCGGGTGAACACATGAATGAGTGCATGTGTGCGCATGTGGATGAAGGTTGGAACAGTTTGTTTGTTTGTTTTAAGGAAGTCCAACCCTTCCCTGGACTGTCACCAAGTAAGTACACACAGAAAAAGAATAGAACATGGTTCCTTGCACTCTGGAAGCTCATTCTCTCTTCACAGAAGTCTCTCAAATGTCAAGATAGGGAGACATCAGGGGCCGGGGAGGTGGTCAATGCTGGGGATGCCAGCAGGGGTCACACAGAGAAGTGCCCCAGGGGCCAGCCAGGGCGCACAATGCTGAGTGGTGCCTGCACCCTGGGAAGCCCTGCCTTGTGCAGACAGCCCGGGAAATTACCGCCTGGACCCATCTGGCCTCCGAGCCTTCTGTCAGCGGCCTCTCCCTCACGGTCACGGCTGGGGTCCCACACTCGGGGCACAGCTGTAAGCGCAGTGCCGCAGGCACTGCAGAACCCTGACGCTGGCGCTGGCAGAGGCTCCCTGGGCCGAGTGTGCATTGCCTGGCTTCTCCTCCTCCTCCGGGGGCTGACCTGTTTCCCCTTGCCTGTGCCTCGGCTTCCCCCCTAATGAGAAGAGCACGATCATGCCGAGTCCTGCCAGCCTGGCAGGTCGTCGCCAGGAGCGCACATGAAGAGAGAGAACAGATGCCCGGGGCCACGGGGAGATGTAAATACCAGAAGCCACCGCCGTGACACAGGCTCGGCGGGCACTTAAGGGCTGTCTAATCGGCCGTGTCTGCTAACGAGGGGTGCAGATGACAGCCCCGGGGGACGGCGCGCCTCGGCGCCACGGAGACGGTTCCTGGAAAGTGACAGCCGGGCTTCCTGTAAATCGCCCGGGCAGTGCCCTGCTTCCTGGTGACGCACATGCGCAGTGGACGCGTGTGAGGCCGAGCTGGAGGAGACGACGGCCTCCTCTCCCACAAGTGGGGGGGTGGGGGGGGTGCCAGTCTGGATTCCCTGCTTGGCGGTGCTGCTTGGCAGTGGGTGGGTTGGGCCAGCTTACCGCTCTTCCCTCCCTCCGTGAGGGATGCTGAGGCTGCCTGCTGGGGCTGCAAGTGGTCTGTGTTTGACTAAAGGGGGGAGGTTCAGACCCACCTGGGGGTGGAGCGGAAGCAAGACCTGGAGATCTGCTTCCACCAAGATTACAGCCTTTGCAAGAACCCTGCTGGCAGTTCCACTCTGTGAGCGCTCAGGGGTGCTACCATTTGCATTCAGTGTGACCGTGAACTGGTCAGCTTCTGGGGGTAATTGATAAAGGTCAAGCTGTCTGGGTGCGAAACAAACTATTTGTACTCAGCTGCTAACTGAAAGGCTGGCGGGTCGAATCCATCCTGTGGGACCACGCAAGAAAGACCTGGCAATCTACTGCAAGAAGGTTGTGCCATGAAAAACCCTCGGGGCCCCTGCTAATGCACATGGGGCCACCCCGCCCGTCTGCCCCTGCCCTGTGAGTCACGAGTTACCTCCGGGAGTCCTTCTAGTCCATCCCAATCCAGCTGAAGGCGGTCACGCCTGCTCACATCATTGTGTAATTCAACTCCTCTCATACGGAATTCAAGTAGGAGCGTGAACAGAAAAACAACTCGTGGGAACGAGAAAGGCAGGGCAGTACTCGTCCTCTTGTTCTGGAAGGTGCTGAGCTGTTCTGGGTAGCTGATCCTCCCCCCCACTCCCCTCGATGCCTCCTGGACCCCAAGTGCCTGCATCTTTTCCCTCTGAAGCTGCCCCTTCTCTGGGACAGGGGAGCCTCTGCAGAGTCCCAGGGCTCCGCCAGACACCAGTGGAGCCCTGCTCGGGCAGGCTTACCTGAAGAGGTCCTTGGAGACATCCCTGGGGTCCAGGCTAGACGTGGACTGTCCAATCTCACTGGTGGCTGGCAGCAACAAGGGGTCACCCAAGGGTACGGCCCCACCAAGGTCAGGATCGTCAAACAGCTTCAGGGCTGCAGAGGAGGCAGCGGCCAAGGGTCAGAACAGGCCTGGCCAGGCCTCAGCTATCAGGATGCAGGGTGGAACAGATGGCACAACCAGGGGAGAACGGGCCAGCGTCATGGCAGTATGCACAAGAACCAGAAGGGGAATGGGGGTGGAAAGTTCACCCAGGGTCACCTCTCAGGATTGGCCCTTCCTATACTGTGGCTTCACTCCCAGGGTCAGAGTCTCCGTCTGCTGCTCCCCCACCCCTCCACCCCTGACTGCTTTCAAGTCAAACAGCTGTTTGGTTTCCTTGTGCGAAGCACTCCAGGCTCCAATCCCACAGGGGTCTCTTAACTCATCTCCCACGGCCACACTCCAGCCATGCATAGAGTGCCAGCTCTGGGGCCACTCTGCAAGAACACTGATGAGCAGATGTGCACTGACCACCGCCCTGCCACCTCCTCCCAGGAACCTGAGCTCTGTCTGCCCAGGGCCACTCGGAGTGACCCCTGTTCTCCTTTCCTGCAGCTTATTCCTCAACAGGATCCTGCCAGCCCCATCCTGGGGAGTCCTCCTTCCCTCGGGTGACTGCTCATGCCCTGACCAAACTGATACCCACTGGGACTGCCCATGCGTCTTGCCTGTCTGCTCTAAGGACAGAATGGGTGCGTGGGCTCTGGTGATCACCGAGGTTTGCTCCACTCATGAATGACATCGACATCCCACGGAGGAGCGACGTGGTTGGGGACTGGGAGAAGCAGGCTGAGGGAACTCCCAGAATTCCAAGGCTGCTTGGCACCCTCTTGTCCACTTCTGCACAGAGTCTGCCGGGGGTGTCTATGCAGACGACACTCGCTTTTCCGGGCCTGACAGTTCCGCAGTGCCTCCAGTGTGCTGGGGGTTAGGTCGACTTCACGTCCGGCCATGAGTTGGCTGGAGGCCGCCACTGATAGCAGGGAGGGGATGCTGTCCCACCAAGCACAATCTGTGTCTCTCCAGGCAACACAGGAAACCTCCTCACTTTCCAGAGAGGGCCGGCAGACCCGGCAATGCTGCTGGTGGTGGTTACAGGGTCAATTCCAGTCCATGGCGACCCCATGCATGAGGCGAAGGGCTCAGACCTAGCCCAGCCCAGTGCGTGAGACCAGTGTGCAGTGAGACCTCTCCAGCAGAAAGTCTCCCCAGACTGAGCCTGTGCTCGCTCTGGGGGAGACTGAGGAGGCGCCCAGCCCAGAGCACGTGGGCTGGGTCCTGTGCACAGGGTGCGGTGGGCGCAGAACTGATCTCAGGAACAAAAGGGCTTTACTCACAGTCTCTGAGGGGCACTCGCTCTGTGGGACCCTGTGGGGAGAGCATCTTGCTGGGGCCGAAGAGCCCTTCATCTGGATCCACTTCCTCATCAAAGATGGTGAGTCGGGGCGCAGGCTTGGGCTTGGGACTTGCTTCAAGGCATTTTTTGGGCTTCTTGGAGCTGAAAACCAGACAAAACACACAGCTTGGACTTTGCACAAAAGCTCAATCAGCCTGGTGCCAGTGGCCCGCTTAGACCCACACACTCAGTGGGCCCAGCTTGCTGAACTCCGAGGGCCTGAGGGACCCCAGGGAAATCCGGGAGCACAAGAGCAATCATCACGCTGTATACTGGGAGGGACTACCACGCAGAGAGGTAGTCAGGAGATCTAAGCTTACACGAGGACAACCTTTCTGGCGACCTGGCCAGGGGAGGGGCGACAGGCAGTGGGGACCACATGCTGTGACAGGGGGACACCACAGGCAGGGTTGGGCAACCCACATGGGCCTGTGTGGTCACAGCACGTGCTCTCCTCCCCCAGGCTGGAGGGCCCCTATCGAGCACTGTCGGAGGGCATGTGCCAGGGCCCCTGCAGGCCTTTCAGGAACCTGCGGTGTGTCTGAGGGCACGAGCACTGCATCCAGATGCAGAAGACAGGCTGTCCCTTGCACTTGCCCCTCACACACACAGGCCGCCTCTCCTGGACAGGCGTCGCCTCTGGGAATCAGGCAAACTCTTCCTTTCAGTATAAAACCTTGC
>PVJH01025240.1:0-31838 GCA_004026705.1 Nesogale talazaci
GGGCTGCTGTGCTTCATCCATGTGGAATTATTTGCTTCCCTGTTAGATGGCTGCTTGTTAAACTTCGAGTATTTGACACCCTAGATACTATATCTATTGCTCTCCAGGCACCATCCACTTTCTTTACCATATTTACTCATGCACCTATATTGTCTTCAGTGATTGAGTTGCGAATGTTGTGAAAGAGTGCCAGGTTACTAGAACAAGGTGTTCTTGTGTGAAGGGAGGCCTTGAATAGAGGCCCAAAGTCTGTCTGCTATCTTAATTCTTAACATATAAATACATGTACATTGTCCTCTATCCCTTTCATTATAAATGAATGTCGACATATATACATGCCTATAGCTATACCTCTATAATGAGCTTTTGCTTCCTACTTCTTTCATCTTTTTCCTTTCACCTTCATCCTGTCCCACAATCACGCTCACCCTCCACTCAGCTCTCAGCAATTCCTGTTGGATACATTGCATTTGATCAAACCTCCCAATCCTCCTCACCATCATTTTTAGATCTCTTGTTGCTTGTTGGCTACTAGGTCCCTCTACCCACCCCGTCCTCTCCCTGTGTCCCTGGGACCACTGGGTCCATTGTTTTCTCCACAGTATTGTTTGTCTTGCCTATCTGATAAAGAGAGACATAGGGCAAAAGAAACAAAAAAACATAAAAAACCTGTATGAGTGTTTTCCAGTTTTCCCTATCCCTTGAGTCAGATGTCTATTTTCAGGATGCCTCAGGGACTTGGGTTACTTTGCTCCCCTTGCTGCCCTGTTGCACTCGTGTGGTTTACCCTGCTGTGCGGGGGCAGACCAGGAACACTTGCTGCACAGAGTCTCCAGTGCTGTCCCCCATAGCACTCTGGGTCAGTGAGGGAGCATCATGTCTCATGGTGAAGTTGGCACTATGGTCCTCTTTGTGCCTTGGCTGTTCCAAGCAGGATGTCATCTTTGGGACTTGATGGGCCTGAATGGGGTCCTCTCTCTCTCTTCTCTTCTTAGTTTGCACCTGTGTGGTCTGGACAGACCTGCCACTCTCCCTGGGCTATGTCTTCAGTGCTGTCCTCTGTATTACAGTCTTCTGGGAAGGAGGTCAACATAGCTCAGCTTGGGCCTGATCCCCTCTCTTAGTTTGATGTTCTATGCCAGTATGTTGCCCTCAGCGCTTGGTGCTACAGGATGGGGTCTGGTCCCTCTCTCCCTTTCTTGTGGACACATAACAATATCCCCCCCATGGGAGTTTTAGTGCCCTGTTCCCTCACCACCCTTGTGCATTGTTTGCTTGGTTTTTGCTCTCTTCCCCCCACCTTTTCTAGTTGACTACCATATGCAGGCCTGGGTTGGGTCATAGGACTGTTTTTAAATGTGAGTTGGGAGGGGAGATGTGCACATATTCATGAATTGCAGCACTCTGAGTACAAGCAGGAAAGATTAGAGTGGTTTTATTTTCTTTAATTTATATAATAGTTTCATTGACTTATCTTATTCTTTCCAATATATCCCTTCCCTTCCAGAGAGTTTTGTTGTTCAATCCCATAATCAAGGCTATCAACTCCCTTTTCCCCCTGCTTCTTCTCCCTCCTCTCACTTCCCCTGCCCTTGTGGAACCCTTTCTCCTGTCTCTGTCTCTGAGGGTTCATCTATCTTGACTTCAGTGTACTGAGTGATCATAAAAGCACAAAAGGGGCTGAGCCCCGGTGCCATAGTGGTTGTGCCCAGGACTGCGGTCCACTGGGTTGGAGGTTCAAATCCAGTAGCAAGGCTGGGCCTCCTCCTTCCACCACCAGAGGGCAGTGATACCTAAAAAAATAAAATAAAAAAACATGGCAACTGAAAAAAATTTAAAAAATAAAATAAGTACAAAAGAACATACACAAATCTAACATGATTAGTGAGGTCTATCCGGTAAGAACCGAACTAGTGAGAGAAGGCAATATTAAAGAACTAGAGGATGATTATGTGATTCATCCATTCCACAGTGCACCCTGGATTTATCCTCCATTCTGTAAGGCCCTTCTAAGAGTGTCTTGTCAAAAAAAAAAAAAGAGTGTCTTGTCCAATTGTCTTGCTGGTTGTCTTTGGGTCTCCACTACACCCTCTCCCCTAATATACATTTGGATGCATGCTTTTGAACTTCTGATACCTCTTCCCGTTGACACCTCATGATCACACAGGCTGGTTTACTTCCATGTGAGCTTTGTTGCTTCCATGATAGATGGCCACTTGTTTCACTACAAGCCTTTAAGCTCCCAGATGCTATAGTTATTGCTAGCCAGGCACCATCAGTTTTCTTCACCACATTTGCTTATGCACCCATTGTCTTCAGCAAATGTGTCAGGGAGGTGGGTTTCATACAATTATGTTTTGGGGTTTTTGAAGGGTTTTTTTTGCATCACTGCCCTGGTGGGAATAGGAAGCCCAGCTCCTGGTGAGCCACTGCTGGATTTGAACTGTCAACTGTGTGGACCCCAGTCCTGCACACAACCACTGTGCCACCATGGCTCAGTGCATACAGTTATTAGAACAAACCATTCTTATACTGAGGTGAGATTTAAGTAGAGGCTCAAAGTCCATTTGCTTGCTTGTTGCATTCACAAATATATATAAAACCAATATATACATATTCATATATAAATATGAATATGTTCCTGGGCAGAGCAGTTTGTTCCAAGAAATGATGGTAGGGCCAGTCTGAGCTGGAGACATGATGGCCTCACCCTAGATGACAGCATTGCAGAGGACACCACTGAAGATGCAGTTCCTGAAGCAACCAGTTTGACCTGCCCACATGAGAGCAAATCAAGGGTGGAGTGCAGCAGACCAGTGATGGAAGCAAAGCCACAGAATCCCCAAGGAACCCTAATCATAGATTTCTGACTAAGGAGGGGCACTGGAAGGGGATGGATGGGTGTGGAGCCAACAGTGATGGGTAAGGGGAAATAGTAAGAGTTCTAAAGTGGACTGTGAGGATGGTGTAGCTTTTCTGGCCATATTTGATCAATAGAATTGTATCTGAGAGGAATTACACATTACAAATTATATTTGGGAGATGAACAAACAAGCAAACATATTAGTGGGGTTGGAGGAAATAACCAAAACCCAATATAAAGAGCTGTTTTTAAATCAGCAGAGCAGCAGGGCACAGACATTCCAGAGCATTGTGTTCCCAGATCTAACCATGAGGCAAAGCACTGTTTTTTGCAAGCCCACAGAGCACGTTAGAGGGAGTCGGCTCACAAATCCACCAGCTTAGCTGCAGCGGCTGCAGTAAACCTATAACTCTCCGTGCTGGTTTAGGGTTTTCTTCTTTCCCTCTTCCCTTTATTTTTGCTTTTCCTTTTGACTACTTTGTTTGGTTTAATAAACTGCCGGAGAAGAGTCACAGGACACAAGTGGGATGGACTCATTCCTGTTTCTTTATAACACTCTAGTATTCAGATGTCACCAAGTCACCACCCCCGACTCCCACATACCCACAGCTGCATCAGAGCAGGGTCTTGATGTGCACATATGGGTGACGGATAAAGAGTAAGCAGCTGTTTTTTTCTTTTTCAAACTTATTTCTATCTCTTATTAAAGGAGACCTTGTGGTGTAGTGGGTAACATGTTGTACTGCTAATCACGAGGTCCATAGTTGGAAACCCCCAGCTGCTTTGCAGAATCAAGAGGAGGCTCTCCATCCTCTTCATGATTTACAGTCTCAGAAATGCACAGAGGCAGTTCAACCCCTATCTGAGGGTCGCTGTGAGTCAGAACTGACATGATGCAAGCACTTATTATGATTCTATTTGCATTTTCTTCATGTGTGTTTGAAGCCTTGTCTGTTTGCCTGTTTTTTGTTGCTGTGGATTTTGAAAGTTATATTATTGCTTTTTACCCCAATAATTTTATTGTGTACTTTGACAGCTCTAATAACATTCCACACATCATTTGTATCAAGCATATTTGTACACATGTTGCCATCTTCATTTCCAAATATTTTCTAATTGAGCCCTTGGTGTAAGCTCCTCTTTCCCCCTCCTTTTAAAAAATAATCATTCCATTGGGGACCCACACAACTCCCATCACAATCAACACACACACGTCAATTGTTTGCATACCACATTTGCACACCTGTTGTCATTATCACCCCTGAAACATCCTCCCTCCACTTAGGCCCCCAGTTCCAGCACTCCACATTTCCCCTTCCTCTCTCATCCCCCTTAATAAACTACACATTGTTATTACTTTTTTATATCATACTCAGTCTGATGAATCTCTTAACCCACTTCTCTGCTGTCCGTACTCCAGAGAGATCATATGTAGATACCTGCAATTGGTTCTTCCCTTCCACTCCACCCTCTCTCCACCCTCCCAGTATCACTACACCCACCACTGGTCCCGAAGGGATCATCTATCCTGAGCTCCCCATGTTTCTGCCTCCAGTGTACATCCCCTAGTCTAGCCAAATTTGCAAGGTAGAACTGGGAGGGATCATGACAGTTGGTGGGAGGAAGCATTTGGGAACTAGAGGAAAGTTGCATACCTCATTGTTGCCAAACTGTACCCTGACTACTGCCTCTCCTCCCTGAAACCCTAATTTTTTAAAAATAATTTCTTTATTGCTTCATCTGATGGAGGCAACTGACCACAGACAACTCAGCCACTCTCACACCTCCAACAACTGCACCTGCTGGACAAAGACTACCACAAACTTCACAACCGTCTGATCAACAAATAAATTCACACAAAAACCAAGATAGCCCAGAAACAACACACAATTATAGCTCACACAAAGAAACAGGTGACCATTACAAGGAATGAAAAGGCTTTACTGAGGAAGGTAGAACTTTGGAAATACCAAAGGAGGAATTTAGAAAAAATCATTCTTAGGTATTTTCAATAGATTGAGACAACAATGGAGAGGACTATGTGGGAGGAAAAGGATTTGAAAAGCCCAAAATTCAGAGCTGAGCCCCAGTGGCGTAAGTGGTTGAGTGCGGGGCTGTGGCCCGCGGGCTTGGCAGTTCAAATCCAACGGCAGCTCTCAGGAGCAGCACTGGGTAGCGCCCACGAACACCAGAGGCAGTGATACCCTCCCCCCAAAGAAAACAACCCCCCCCCCAAAATTCAAGAAAATGTTACAGGAACAATCTAACAAGCTAAATAAGAAATTAGAACTAGCTTATACCAAGGGCTCAAGTAGAAAATATTTGGAAATGAAAATGGCAACACACGTACAAATATGCTTGATTCAAATGATGTATTGGATGTTATAAGAGCTGTAAGAACCCCCAGTAAAATTACTGGAAAAAAAGCATCTGATGACATCTTTTAAGTACAAAAAAGAAATTAGAACTACCAAAACCATATAAACCGTATCATACTAATTAAACAAATAGAAATCCAGAAGATTAATACTAAAATATCGTAAGTATCTAATTCACTGTAAGTGTAAAGAAAGAGAATTGAAACAGTGGAGGTATGAATTAGTGAGCTTGAAAATTCTCTCAAAACTAAACTACAAGATGAATGATCCATCAAAAGAACCAAATAATCCTAAGAAAGTCTAAGAATTACATGAGACACTATCAAACAATGAAATATACACAGTAGAATGCACAGTAGATAACTGAAAACAAGCCAAAATTAAGGAAATTATGTTTAATTTTTTTCACAAAAGAAAGAAACCACCGACTAGGAAAATTTTTTTGGCAATGACATATTGTACAAAGAGCTAATGTCCAGATTCTATGGGGAAAAAAATCTATGGGAAACTACAACACCAGAACAAGAAAAAGATGAGTAATTCAATTAGCAATAAGCAGAGGGCATGAACCCACAGCTCACCAAAGAAGGCATTCGGGCTGCCAACAAACATGTGAAAAACTGCTAGAGACCACTAGCCAATCTGGGAGATGCAAATCGAAACAATGATGAGATGGCATCTCTAATGGTTACATTTTATCTCAACATGATAGCACCCGTGTGGAGGTAGAAGCGGAACCAGTCAGATCACAGTTAGTTGCCTCCTTGGCAGGATGGCCTTTTTACAAGAAAGACACACTTTCCTGCTTGGCTGGATTGTGCAACTGACTCAGGTTGGCAACCCATGCAGTCTGCTGGCACTGGTGTAGTCAATAAAACTCAAGCAAGCATCTTTCTGCTATTCTCTGCTTTCAGACGATATCCATCAAACATAAACACACACACATCTAGTCCCTATACCCTTTGTCTGTTTCATTTGCCCAATGTTACAACCCCACCAGCAACGTGCAGTCAGGAAACTGAAAAGAAAGAATCGAATCAGCATATCTTTAAACTGGAAAGACTTGGAGGGGAAAAAAAAATCAAACCTCGAGTTGCAATATTGCAAGATTCGAAGAACAAAATATTGAAGTATGCAGAAAGTATCAAAAGAAGATGGATAACATACAAAGAGTTACTGTATCCAAAAGAACTAGTCGGCATTCCACCATTTCAGAAGGCAGCATATGAGCACGACCCAATGGTATTGAAGGAAGTTCAAGCTGTCCAAAAATCAAGAGCCAAAAGCAAGTTTCCAGAAATTGGTGGAATACTATTTGAAATGTTTGTACAAGTTGATGAAGCACTAGAGGCACTGACTCACTTATTCCAAGAAATTTGGAAAACTACTTATCCAGTGGACTAGAATGATCCATGTCCAGTAAAATGCTCAAATTGATATGACACAAGTAAAATTGTTATAAAGATCATCTAACAATGGTTGCAGTAACACATTGGCTGGGAGATACCAAAGATTCAGGCTGGATTCAGAAGAGGAGGTAGAAGAAGACTTGTTTTTGCTGATATCAGATGGCTGAAAGTAGGGAATACATGTTTTATTGACTACACCAAGGCATCGTGTAGGGTCGATCACTACAAATTATGAAGAAGACTGAAAAGAATGAGAATTCCAGAACACTTCATTGTGCTCATGTGGAGTGTGTCCATGAATCAAGAATAAGGACAGACATGTTCTTGTGTGAACATACTGCATGATTTAAAATCAGGAAAGGTATATGTCAAGGTTGTATTCTGCCACTATATTTATTTAGTCTGTAGGCTGAGCAAATAATCAGGTAATCTGATTTATATGAAGAAAAATGTGGCATTAGGATTGTAGGAAGGCTTTTTTTTTTTTTGCATCACTGCCCTCCGGTGGGAGTAAGAGGCCCAGCCTTGCTCCTGGAGAGCTGCTGCTGGATTTGAACCACCAACCCAGTGGCCGCAGTCCCGCACGCAACCACTATGCCACCGGGGCTCAACGCCTTAGGGAGGCTTTTTAAAAACAGCCTGAATTGTGCAGCTGAAACCACCTTGCTTGCTGAAAGTGAGGAGGACTGGAAGGATTGCTGATGAAAAATGTATGGATTGCAGAACAAAATGTGAAGAAGATCAAAGTCCTCACAACTGGCCCGAGAGATCATAATGATAAATGGAAAGATGGCTAAGGTTGTAGATTTGGTCTTGTTTGGATCCACAGTCAATGTTCATGGAGGTAGCTGTCGAGATCCAAGGATGAATTGCATTGAGTAAATGTGCTGCAGAAGACTTCTATAGGGTATTAAAAAGCAAGGGTGTTACTTTGTGGACTAAAATTTGCCTGGCCTAGGCCATGATATTTGCAATAGCTTCATATGCAAATGAGAGTGGACATGGAATTAAGGCAGACCCAAGAACAATGTATGCATGTGAGTTGTGGCTCTGGAGAAGACTACTGAAAGCACCATATGTGTACCACCCATAAATCATCTATCTTGCAAGTAGTGTGACCAGAGTGCTTCTTAGTGGCAAGAATGATGCTACTTCATTTTACGTTCTGTGGACATGCAGTCAGTAGACACCAATCCTTGGAGAAGGACAGCATGCTTGGCAAAGTAGAGCGGGAGCAAAAAAGAGGAAGGTCATCCAGGAGCTTTATCGACACTGAGGCTACAACAATGGTCTCAGACACAGGAACCGTTGTGAGGATGCTGCGGCGCCAGGCGGAGCTTTATTCTCTTGTGCATACGGTCGCTGTGGGGTTGGAACCAGCTCCATAGCACCTGATAACAGCGGCAGCCAGAACAACCGTGGCAATCATGTGAGCATTCCAGTCTCTTCCCTTCTGCCCCAGCATTTACTTGTGGTGGTGCTGTAGGTTGGAGAAGAAGCCCTGGCGGTGTAGTGCTTACACACTGGGTTGTTAACCACAGGGCCAGCAGTTTGAAAGTCGCTCTGTGAAAGAACGTCAGGGCTTGCAATTGGACAAAAGAGAATTTCAGAAACTCACAAGGTCAAATCTAACCGGTCCAATAGGACCAGGATGAGCTGGCATCTACCTGATGACCGTGATTGGTACTGCATTATATCTTTAGATTGCTTTGGGTAAGAGTGATATTTTCATAATATTTCTTCCTATCCATTGACATGGTGTATTCTTCCATTTATGTAGATCCTTTCTGACTTCTTATTGTAGTGACTGGAAAGTGAAATGACTTAGTATGCCTTGTCTATCCATAATTGTGGCAATGACGGTCAAGTTGTTTGCAAGTATCCACATTTGGTGCTGAAGACCCTAACTCAGGGTTGCCAAGTTTTTGTCATTCTACTCTGTATAATGTGAGCTAGCTCAGAAGTGGGAAAAGAAAATCTCATGCTACCAAGAAAGAAAGATAGCAGAGTGCCTCTGAGGTCTCTGTGCAAAGAAGTGGTGATGGCAGCATGAAACAAAGCCAGGGGTCCATAGCACACATAAAGCTGAGGTTAGCTTGCGGAGTAGGGTGCCGTTTATCATCTATCAATTTTCAGAGAGTTTTGTTACACTTTCATAGAACCGAAAGCATGGCCAAGAGGTCATGTGATTGAGCTGAGGTCCAGAGACATGTCTGAGAAAAGACACTCGAGAAAAAAAAAAATAACTGAAGAAAAAAAAACAACAACCTGTATCCTTAACAATTCGGATACTGACTTGTAACATATTAGCACTGTTAATAAACTTCATGAGTTTTGTCTGTGATTTCTGTTTGGCCATTGCAACAGATTATCAAACCCAGCAGAGAGGTAGAGTTGTGTGACAGGGACAGCTGGTGTCAGAATAGGGTAAAGAACATTGAACCATGGAGACGTGTCTGTTCTCTGCCTTTGGATGCACCAAAGTCTAATGTCTGTGCTCCTGGAGAAAACCCCTTTGCCTCTTCTGGAATTGGATTCTCCTTCCCTTTAAGGAAGTCAGAGGGTATCAAATAGGACCCTCGTGCCATTTCTTCAGACCTCGTTTTAAGTTTTTTTTTTTCCCCCTGATTTATTTTCCAGAGTTCTCTTTGTTGATATTAAGATGGATCCACTTCTTCTTTTTTTTTTCTTTTTGGCATCACTACCCTCTGGTGGGAGTGGGAAGCCCAGTCTTGCTCCTGGAGAGCTGCTGCTGGATTTGAACCAGCAAGCCAGTGGGCCGCAGTTCCACACTCAACCACTATGCCACCGGGGCTCAGCTCCACTTATTCTTTATAACTCTTCTGCCACTATTAGAGAATTGAGTGGGAAGGAATGGCTGCTATGTGTATGTAGATAGTCAACATCATAAAGAGATTAAATTAGTTCATAAAATAGAGAAAACTTTTTCCCATTATAATCTAAGTATGTTTTCTTCTTATTTCCCCATAAGAGAAAGTGTACCTGAATTCTAAGACTGTACCCAGTGTTAGGGAAAGGGTAAATTCTCTTCAGCCATAGCTGGCTTATACGACCATCCTAAAAAGGAATGAGAGCCAATACCACTGTAGATTGTTCATGTTCAAACTTCAGTTCAGGTTCAAGGTGGGAAGTCACTCTCTCAAGGAGACTCTTCATTGAGATAGTCGGCTCTTTACACAACTTTAAAAAATTACAAAAGCAATAAATAATTTTGAGTGAGGGACACATAGAAAATATATTAGGATGAATTGATATTACATTAAAATCTAATAGAAATATATACACATATGTTTTTAATGGACAAAACTATAGACACAAGATTCAAGTCAAAAGTTAGAGTCTGATGTGGTATAATTGGGGTTCTCAATCTGCTCTCTTTTGGTGAACTATTAAGCTCAGTAGTCCATCTATTGTCAAAGTATGGCCTCTAGCTAGTTCATCAGCATCAGTTAGGAACTTGGTAGAAAAATATAGGATATATATTTCTATATATATCAGAGGGATATCCCAGACTCAGTCAAAACCAAGTTCTTGAGTGATTTTTATGTCTGCTCAAATTTGAGAACCATGGCTCTAAAGCACTGGTTTCTGAAGTTTTCCCTTTAGCAATGTAATTATTTATCATCGCACAAGAGGTGAATGGATACATTCCTGTTGAAACAGTTTAAAGTACAAAAATATATATAGGATAAAAAATAGTCCCACTTCATCAACATCAAGTTCAATATCTTTTCCAATTTGCTCTTATCAATTTAGTGTTTTTCTTTTCTTTTTTTTTTAGCTTTAAACAATGGAAATTTATTGTTTTATACCTTTGAAGACTAGACAGCTAAATTCAAGGTACAAATAGAACCATGTTATATTTCTTCTCCAGGCAGGGAAAATATCCTCCTTTTCCTCTTATATCTTCTGGCAAATCCTAGCATTTCCTGGTCTGCATTGCTTTTAAATGATTCCATGAAGATGAGCACCTTGAAATCCTGTGGTCCAGTACAATACTATCCAACAGGTTAACTATGAAAAGGAATCAATTTGATAACAGGGGGTTTGGTTGGTTATTGCTATTGCTAGGTATCATAAAGTTGGCATGGTGACCCATAGTGACCGTGTGACAACCAAAAGAAGCAATGCATGGTCATCATCAGAATTATTCTTGTGCTTGAGCCCCTTGGTGTAGTCATGGTGTCAATCCATCTTTTTAAGAGCCTTCCTCTTACTCACCCCCCCCACCTACCAAATATGGCATCTTTCTCCAGCAACTGGTCCCTACTGACCATATGTTCAACGTACGTAAGACTAAGACTTGCCATCCTTGCCTGATAAGAGCATTATGGCCTTGCTTCTTCCAATACAGTTCTGTTTGTCCTTTAGCAGCCCATTCAGTACTATTCTCCAACATGGCAATTAAAATGCATCTATTCTTCTGTCTTCCTTATTCAAAATCTAATTTTCACATGCATATGATAGAATGGATATTATCAGGTTTTGGGTGAAGAGGCCCTTAGTCTCCAAAGCAACATCCTTCCTCTTCAATACTCTACAAAGGTCTTCTGCAGCAGATTTACCTAATGCAATACATCTTTTGGTCTCATGAGTGTTGTTTCCAGGAGCATTGGTTATAGATCTATGTAAGAAAAACTCCTTGACAATTCCAATCCCTTCTCCATTTTTCATGGTGTTACCCATTGGTCCAATTGTGAGAATTTTGATCTTTTTTGACATTGGATTGTAATCCATACTGAAAGTTAAAATTCTTGAGCTTCATCAGCAAGCACTTCAATTCCTCCTTACTTTAAACATAGAAGGCTGTGTCATCTGTGTAATGCAGGTTGTTACTAAATCTTCCATCAGTCATGATGCCACATTCTTCTTCGAATAATACAGCTTCTCTGATGACTTGCCCTTAAAGCCGAAACTGCAGCAGGCTCCTGCAGTGGCTCTGTTATCTGATTTCCAAAGTCGCTAGCTAGCTTCCTCGAGCACTTTTCCTCACTGGGTCCTCCGTGTCCAAGCCTCACGGTTTGGGCGCCACGTGTCCCGGCCTGCGGGTCCATAATTCGCAAGTCCTGGAAGGAGGAGCGGGAACTGGGGGGACAGGAGACGCGAGAAATGGAGACCAGACAGGATTCTGATCAAGTCTCGTTTACTGGGGCAAAACTCAGGGTATATATATCCAATTTAGTGTTTTTCTTACAAATTTTTCTTTTGTGCACACATATGCACACATATGTAGAAATATATCTTTTAGTTTTTAGCATGAATGTTAATGTGCTGTATATAGTTTCTGTATTTGGTCTTATTATTATTTTCATGCTTAATAATGTGCCTTGAAGATCTTTCCAGGCATAGAAAGATAGATCTATTTTTTCTTTTAATTGATGTTCAGATTGACTAACTTATTTTCTTTCTAATACAAACTACCATATGTTGAACAGTTTTGTACGTGTTCCCCCTTGAAATGTTTGAGTATCTCTATTATAATTTCTCAGGCTGTGATATTTTTGAAGTCAAAGAGCGGTGTGCATATTAAAATGTTGAGTCATTCTCTGAAATTATTATGCTCCTTGACAGTTCCACTAGTCTTAAGTAAAAAAGTATAGTCTCCTTACATTTTCATCAACACTAGTATAGTTAAATCTTTACGCTTTTTGTTAAATTTTGATTTTGAATTGTGGTTTTAATTGGTATATCGTTGAATATTTGTGTTGGTTAGCATATATTTCCATGTTGGCGAATGGAACAACTCCCTGTCAAGTGAGACTATAGAAAGGATTAGCATCTGGGGCTGAGCCCCGGTGGCGTAAGTGGTTGAGTGCGGGACTGCGGCCTTGGCAGTTCAAATCCAGCGGCGGCTCTCAGGAGCAGCACTGGGTAGCGCCCACGACCATCAGAGGGCAGTGATACCCACACACACACCAAAAAAGGATTAACATCTACAGTGGGGACATGTGGTAAAAGTTTAAAAAATGATAACTGTTATTATTAACATGTTGATATAGTTCCTTCCACTTTCTTTATGCAGTTTTTGTAGTGACATGTCCACAATTTGTTAGTGATGACCATTTGGAGTGTAGTACAGACCAGGTGCTGTTCTAGTGGCCTTGTGAGCAGGTATGTATGACTCACAGAGTGGAGTGGGCGGGATAAGTAGAACATCACATAGCCTCATCAACTGAAGTCCCTTGAATGTAGGCTCCTCTCCCAGGTATTGCAAGCACTCTTCACGTTCTTCCTTGGGAGAAGAGCTCCAAAGCCAATCTCCTTGAGTGACATATTAACCACACAAAAAACAAGCTCCCTGCCATTGAGTCGATGCCCACTCACGGTGACCTTAGGGTGTCCTATAGGGTCAGATGAGAACAGACTAGAACTGCCCCTGTGAGTTTCTGCGACTGTTCACGCTTTAAGGAGAAAGTTCCATCTTTCTCCCGCAGAGCTGCTAGTGGTTTATGAACTGCTGACCTTGCGGTTAGTCACCCAGCGCCTGACAGCTCTGCCACAGAACAGCCATATCGATGTGCCAAATAGCACCAAGCCAGGAAATTAGGTAATAATATATGAAAGAGACGAAGTAAATAATAAAAGGGAAAAGGCAATGGAAAAGTCCCAGGCAGGCAGTGGACATTGTTTATTGCTCCTGTGTAGGCTAGGTAACCATCTCTTTAATAGTTAGTCTAAATTTCACTGCTGTCAGAAGCAGTTCTCCTCCTCCTTTTCGTACTAAGATGACGTAACAGAGTTTTCAGTTTCTTCAGAGCATAATCATGTCCTTCTAAGACACATGCTTTACCTTGTGTCCATTAGCAGCTGGGGAGTGTGAGATTACAGCACACTGGTGAGCTCAGTAATCACACTCCCATGTCATTTTGTTCCTGCTTTTTCATCAACTATTGTGACAATTTTTCCCACAATAAGTATATAGCATTGTCAATATGTGCTGACAGACTCCATCAAGTGATCTAACTACATACACCAAAGTTCCTTTAGTTTGTTTCTGAAATTTTATTATACTAAATAAGAGGTTATTAACTCTAATCATTTATTATTCCATATACTAAATCATTTATTAAAGAAATACTACATAATTGTTATATAGTATTTATATACTCAATAACAGTTATATTAAGCAATGTTATTGTGGATGAAGATTTTAGGAGGAGTATGGAGATTAATTATAATTTCTTACATTCTAATTTCAAAGAAGGAGTTTGAAGAGCAAAAGAACTATTTTGAACCTTCTTATATCTGTGTAAACTATTTTTAATAATTATCATATAAATATTTTAAAGATATTATGAGGGTATCATATAGTTATTACCTAAAATAATCAAATTAGTTATAAATGTGTGAAATAAAAGTAAAAATCTACTTCTCCCTCTCAGTACACCCCATGGGTTATCTGTGATGTGTATATCTTGAATATATTTTATTTCCATATTCCAACACACATACCTTCTCTTATAGTGTTTTGAATACCCATACTCACATTTACACACTTTTACACATTTACTCACATTTACACAGTTAAACATGCAACCACACTCATGCAGCTTCCCTTGCATGATCATACACACACTCATTAACAGAAACAAACTTACACAGTGAATTCTATTTATGAAAGTGGGCATAAGATTATTTTTTATTAATTGGGGGCACTCTTTTCATAACCTATACATTCATCCAGTGTGTGAAGCACATCTGCACATATGTGCCATCATCATTTTCAAAGCATTCTCTTCCCACTTGAGCCCCTGATAGCAGTTCCCCATTTCTTCCCTCCTTCCTCTCTCACCTACCCTCCCTCATGAACCCCTGTTAGATTATAGATTATTATTTTCCTACCCTCCATCATCCTCCATTGCCTTTCATCAACTTTTCTGTTATTCATCCCCCTAGGACGGGGTTATAAGTTGATCCTTGTGATTGATTTCCCTTTCTCCTCGCA
Organism: Nesogale talazaci; assembly: GCA_004026705.1. Lineage (NCBI taxonomy): Eukaryota > Metazoa > Chordata > Mammalia > Afrosoricida > Tenrecidae > Nesogale > Nesogale talazaci. Next base: position 14,617 of record PVJH01025240.1, read on the forward strand.
ACCTCGCCTAATCCTCCTTGTATCTCTACTCTCCTTGTTGGCTCCAAGGGATTTATCTATCCTGGATTCCCTATGCTTTCAGCTCTTATCTGTAGCAGTGTGCACACTCTAGTGTAATCAGATTTGTACGGTAGAATTGCAGCCATTATAATGGAGGTGAATGAAGCACCTAAGAGCTAAAGGAAAGTTTGGTGTTTCATCGGTACTACACTGCACACTGACTGGCTCATCTCGTCCCTGTGACCCCTCTGTGAAAGGATGTCCAGTTGTCTACAGATGGACTTTGGGTCCTTGCTCCTCACTGTCCTGCATTTTCCCATCCAAGTACTAACCAGGCCCGACCCTGCTTAGCTTCCAAGATCAGATGAGAGTGGGCACATTCAGGGTGGTATGGCCATAGACATATTTTCAATGATTCAATTTGTTGTTCTTTGATGCCTGGTACCTGATCCCTTCGACACCTCATGTTCATATAGGCTGGTGTGATTTCATATGGGCTTTGTTGCTTTTGAGTTGGATGGTCACTTGTTGATCTAAGCCAGACATCATCACCTTTCTTTACCACATTTACCTATGCATCCATTTTGTCTTCTGTAATTGTGTCAGGAAGATGAGTATCACAGACTGTCAGATTATTACAACAAAGTGTTCTTGTGTTGAGGGAGTACTTGAGTCAAGTCCCAATGTCCATCTGGTACCTTACTTTTTAAAAACATAGATATGAGTACATAGTTCAATTACCCTCTTCTTATATATATTTATATATGTACATGCCTGTGTTTAGGCCTCTATAAATGTCTTTGGCATAAGATTCTTACATCGTTTTTTCACAATGTATAAGTATAAATACTGTGTCAAGCACTTTCACATGCCTGCTACCATTATCACTCTCCAAATATCCACTTTTCCACTTGAGCCCTTGATATCAGCTTCCCATCCTTTCCCCTCTGTTCCTGTTTCCCCCTTCCCCACCAATCCTCAATACTTTATATATTATTATTGTTCTGTCATATCTTACACTGCCCGACATCTCCCCCCACCCACTCCTCCGATGTATGTCCTCCAGATAGGAGGTTTTGTGTAGATCCTTGTAGTTGGCGCCCCCTCTCTACCCCAACTTCTCTCTATCCATCCTGTAACTCCAATCTCACCATTAGCCCTGAGGGACTCATCTGTCCTGGGTTCCCCCTATCTCCAGCTCACATTTCTACAAGTGTACCTTCTTCAGTCCAGTTGGATTTGTAAGGTAGAGTTGGGATTGTGATATTTGGGGGAGGAAGCTTTCAGGAACTAGAGGAAAGTTGTATGCTTCATTGCTGCCTCGATGCACCTTGACTGGCCTGTCTCCTCCCTGTGACTCCCCTGTAAGGGGGTGACCAATTACCCACAAGTGGGCCTTGGGTCCATCCTGATCTCTCCCTCATTCATAGTGATGTGATTCTTGTTCTTTGATGCTTGATACCTGCTCCCTTCAACCCTCCTTGATCACACAGGCTGGTGTGCTGCTACCACGTAGGCTTTGCTGCTTCTGTGCTAAATGGCCACTCATTTAACTTCAAGCCATTAAGACCCCAGAGACTTTATCATTTTGGAACTGGGCACCATCCATTTCCTCCACTCTGTTTGCCTCTGTACCCATTTGTCTTCAGTGATCATATCAGGAGAGTAGGCACATACTGATTTGATTTTTGTTCTTTGATGTCTGGTACCTGATTCTTTCAACACCTCATGGTCGCACAGGCTGGTGTGCTTCTTCTATGGTGGGCGTTGTTGCTCCTGAACTAGATGGCTGCTTGTTTATGCTCAAGGTTTTTAGACTCCAGGCACTATATCTTTTGATAGCTGGGCACCATCGGCTTTCTTCAGCACTCTTGCTCATGCTCCCACATGTCCTCAGTGCCTTGGAAAGGTGGGCACACCATTATGTTTTTTTTTTCCTGTTTGATGCCTGCAACCTAATCTTTTCAATGCCTTGTGGCCACACTGGCTGGTGTGCTTCTTCCGTGTGAGCATGCCCACTTCTCAGCTAGATGGCCTTTTGTTTATCTTCAGAATTTTAAGACTTTAGATGCTGTATCCTTTGAGCTGGGCACCATCAACTTTCTTCACCACATTTGCTTGGCATAAGATTCTTAAAAGAACTTTAGTGAAACCAATCCAGCACACACACAAACAAACATAATGATGAAGTTGAACTTATTTCCAAAATGCAGACATTGTTTAACATTATATCAATGAAAACATTTCCAAAATTAAGAGACACAAACCAGTAGATTCAAGAAAATAGTTGATAAAATTAAATATTAGTTCATCATAAACCTTCTTTACAGATTCCTTAAAGAGAATTTATATAACGAAAACATAACCAATGTGAAACTTAATGCAAAATGCTGAAATACTGTCCTTTGTGATAAGTATGATAAGTAGGTTTTGTGTCGAAGTGGCAGGGTCAGGATTTCACAATATACATACACTTTCACACTCATACCCTCACACATAGTCATGCTGCTTTCTTACAGATGCTCACATACACACTCACACACTCACCTAGAAAAACAATGGTACGATTTTGCTATGCAGAAAAACATGAGATTTTAAGACAATGTTTTCAACTCTTCTATTTTTAAGCACTTGCATATGTATTTTGTTATGAGTTACCCTACTTTTTCCAGATTATGGAATTTCAAGCTACACTCCCCGCTTACCCCTGAATAAGACCTTTAAGAAGAATGTGAGAAAACTCAGGCTGTCGTAAAGAATACTCACGAAGGCTCAAGAGGAAGACCCATGTCACCACTGCGAGGACCCACGAAGACCTAAGGACAAAGCTACTTACCTCCCTGTGCCCTAAAGAATAAGGGACACAATTTGAATTTGAGCCTTGCTTTACATTTGACACATTAAACCTGCCAAAGGCTTTGTCCAGTATGTTCTGGCTTTACGAACAGTAAGTAAAGGCACAGAATCAAAGGGTATTGAAAGTCACTTGGGACTGCTGGCTTCCTGAAAGTCATAGAGAGCCATATCTTTGTATATTTTTGGGCCCTGATAACTCTGTTTTTAATGCCTAGAAAGCACACACACACATGCACACGCACACACAACCCTTCTGTAACTGTAGCACTGAAACTAGTCCCTCCAGGCTCCCCTGACTCTAGGATGGAGGACAATCTGCTACTTGTGGTCAGTGGGAGGTGAGAGCCCCTAAGTCTGAATCTAAACCAAACCAGGTGCTGATGAGTCTTTTTTAATTCTTGGTGACCTCTTGTGTACTAGAGTAGAATTGTGCTTCATAGAATCTTATGACAGTGAACTTTCACAAACCGATTGCCAACTCAGGGTGGATCCTAATTGCTAACCTTAGTGTTGATAGATAAGGCTTAACTATTTGCGTCAAAGTGCATATGCATGGCTAATCTCCAACTCACTCAACTACTTGTCCTTTTTGTGCCATTTCTAGTTGGCTCTGATGCACATTGCACAAGAATTTGTTTGTCAAGACTTCTTTTTCACAAAATAATGCCTTTGTCTTAGTTCTATTGGCTGCTATCATTCTTTTATTATGCTTTGAAGGAGTGGTATTTTTCATTCATGTTTCTCTTTCTTCTGATGAATTAGAAGTTTCTTTCAGGATGTTTATGACAGCCTTCCTGTGATAGTTCCATGCCTCTCCACCCCCGTTATTTCTTTGAATTCCTCAATGTATTGTATCAGTGACATTCTCCTTGCCTTTCAGTATCATTATTCTTATCTTTTGCATTTCTGCTCGTTTCCTATTCAGAATCCTAACTTTATTGTGTGCCATTCAGCTATTATTTTTAAGGGCAGTGCCACTTCACATACTCCTTCAATTTCCAAAGAAAGCCTTTAGAAACTTGATTGAGGTTAGTTTGCTTGAATATTCTGAACTTGGATAGTCACAAAGTTTGTCTGCCAACTTTACCCCATCAATTTCTTTTAAAAAAATACTTTATTGTGAATTTAGTGGAGGATTACATTCCAGGACATCAATTTTGTATTCAACAATTCAAACATCTTATCAAAAAACCTCAATAGCCTGTCCTTTCTTTTTCATATCCTCTTTCTGGAATGCTATTTTCCACTTCATCCAGGTTTACCTCTGTTGCTCTGGATAACTGCATTGCCCTTGCCCCCTACCTCCAACCATCAAGGCCTCCATGCGGGTTGGGAAGAGAGGTTAGGTTATGGGTGGTATATGAAGAAATGTGGTGGTGCTGCTTTTAAAGTAATCATTAGTATTCACTCAGAAGAATATGAAAACAAGGGCAAACAAAATGTCTTTCAAGTTTGGATTGAATCTCCCACTCTTATCCCAACTTTCAGCCAAATGATGGCTAGGCCTATAAGGTGGACACATAACACAAATGCAGTGTCATACAAGATCAAATTAGCATTTGGCCAGGAATTAAATCTCAGAATGCAGAAAGAAATCGAAGGATAAATGGAAATGATCAACCCAGGGAGCAAGTGGAAAGGAGATTGCAATGTCACAAAACAGAATGTATATGAATTGTTGAGTCATTTTAAGAAATGATAAGTACAAGAGAGAGAAGCATGTAAGCTACAGAAAACATTGATGCACACCGTTAGAGAGAGGCCTCAATTCTTTTTCAATATTAAAATTTTTAAGGAGACATTTACATACAATAAATGTACTTATATGTGTATGGCTTAATGAGTTCTGGCAATTATCTACAATCATATCATCATCACCACAATCATGATGCAGAACATATCCATCACCCAAAAAGGTTTCCTTTACCCCCTTGTAGTTAACTCACTCCTCCTAACCTTCTGCTCCATTCCCATAAAAAAGCTACAGTCTCGGAAACTCACAGAGGGCAGTTCTACCCTGTCATATAGGGTCGCCGAGTTGGAATCAACTTGGTGGCAAGGAGTCTGAGATTTTTCGAGTTTGAATCCTCTGCTAAGCAGCTCTGGTGAGGTTGCCTAAGTGTTGCACTGGTAACCACAAGATCCATGTTCAGCTCCCCATAGCTACTCTGAATAAGAAAGAGACAACTAGCTGCTCCTCCCATCAACATCCACAGCCTCAAAAAGCCCAGGGAGGGTCTGGGAGCTGGGACTGACTCTATGGAGGGAGGTTTGTTTGGGAACCTTCTCGTGGGAGAGAGGTGTCATTTTCTACTTTGTAAAGATTTTAGCCTTGGAAAACTGGGGGTGGGGTGGGGGGCGGTGGGGGAGAATTCTACTCTGTACCGCAGGGTAGCTGTAAGTTGGAATTAACTTGACCATAAAGAAACCTTCTGCTCCTGGTAAGTGCAGATCTGTTTTCTGTCCCTTATTTTTGCCTTTTCAAGAATGGCACCTAAGTGGAATCATATGCTACATCCTTCGTTTTGTCTGATAATTTCACTTAGCATAGTGCTTCTGAGAATCATTCATACTGTTCTCTGTATCAGCAGTTCATTCTTTTTTAATGTGCAATCATATGGCCGTATGGCATTTTGCTTGTAGTATCTTCACCAGTCGATGAAAATCTGAGTTGCTTTCAATTTCTGACTGTTATGACTAAGGCTGTTATGAAGACTGGTATGCAGGTTCCTATGAGAGCAGGCTGGTTTTTTTTTTTTTTTGTCTCTTATTTCAGTTTTGAAAGCGTGGAATTAAAGGTTACAGGGTAGATAGATGTTTATAAATAACTCTTCCGATTTGCATTTTCACTTACAATGTACGAGATTTTTAGTTGTTCCTCATTCTTTCTAGCACATGTTTTTGGCAACTGAATACCTTCTTACCCGTGTTTTTTTTCCTTAGTCTCTGGGAAAGGATTTCTTTCTTGGCTGTGGAGTCAGTTCTAACTCAGCATTCTGTACACCACCATTGCCTAGTCCTGAACCATCTGTACAATTGCTGCCTTTGAGCGCATTATCTCAGCAGTGTGTCAATGCATCTTATGGAAGGTCCTTCTCTCCCTTCATGGTGATTCCTGCTTCCCCTTCCTCACTGCCACTTGATTCTGACCCACCACCACTGTGTCTAGGGGGCTATAGGCTGTGAGTCTTGGAAGGAGCAGACAGCCTCATCTTTCTCCCATAGACTGGTTGGTGGGGCTGAACTGCTGACCTGGTGGTGAGGAACTCAATGCTTACCCGACAGCTCCACCAGAGCTTCTCGGTCAAGTTTCTTAATAAACAAGCTGTTTTCTTCACCCGACTTGAGCTTTAGCAGTTTCGCTGGCTAGGAGGCTTGGCCATTAAAGGGAAGAAATGGCATTGTTTTACTTCAGTGACTTTCCCATTATTTGGATTGTATCACCTCAACATGACTCTTTAGAGGAACATTCCCTCTGATTCATATACTTGTCTATGTTTTAGACTGTGACACTTAAAAAATCATATTATTGGGGGCTCTTACAGGTCTTATCACAGTCCATACACCCATCCACTGTGTCAAGGGCATCTGGACATATGTTGTCATCATCATTTTCAAAACATTTTCTTTCTACTTGAGCCCTCGATATCAGTTTATTTCTCTTCTACTCGACCTTCCTTCCCTCATGAATCCTTGAAAATTTATAAATTATTATTATTTAAAGCAATAATCAGGAACTAACATTTTAGAAAAGCTCAGAAGGAATGGTAGGAGAGATATAAAGGTGAGATTGTGAAGGAGAAGGGTAAACATACCCATGGTAAATACAAGTTTTGTAACAATCATAAAGATGGCACAAAACCAGGAAATATTTCATTCTGTTATGCCTAAAGATGCCATGGGGGAGGATCTACATGACAATCAACAAAAACCTGCTTCAAATCCCAAATTGCTATGTATATGTGCAAATAGAAAAAAAATGAGAACTTCCAATCCCTTTGCTGGTTAGATGCCCTACAGATGTAAGAACCCTAGCAAGAACATATACTCTAGTTCATCACAACACTCTTCATAATGTCAAAAAGATGCAGAGAGCTTAAATGCCCATCATCAGAAAAATAGGTAAATAAACTCTGGTACATGCACAAAGTGGCATAGTATTCTTGGTTAAAGAATAAATAAGTTTAATAAAGAAATACTATGCATGCTTAAAAAATAAAGACAGATGAAGCTACATATTCACAATGGAATGCCATGCATGGTTAAAACACAGAGATGAAGGCCACTGGCTGGCCAATGAACTCATACATGCAGTTAGTGTGCTACACGATGGGCAAGGTTTTCACTAACACCACAAGGGTCTCTGACCCAATGAGAGGAGTTTGATCGTAATCCTTGCTACAAGTAGAAAAAAAAAGAAGAAGAAATAAGAGAAAAAGAGAGAAAAAAGAAAAAGAAAAGAAAAAAAACCATAGAGATGAAACTGTGCAGCATCTCATGGGATGGATGGTCCCATAGAATATTATGCTGTGATATTAGTCAATCACAAAGACAAAGACGAGATCACTGTTACAAATGTTTCCATTGTGATTTATACCATTACAAAGAAGCAATTGGAAAGACTCAAACAACTTAAATAACTGTTCAGCTTGAATTATCTATGCTACATAAATGACCTGCTTTTGCTGTTAATTGTTGTCCCATTTGTCCCACAAACTCATGGTGACCCACATACAGCAGAACAATGACCAGTCTCCTGTCATCCCTATGATTATTTGATATCAAACTCTTTTTAATGATTGATTTTTAGAAGTAAATCACCAGGCCTTTCTTTCTAGTCTTTCTGAGTCTAGAAGCTCTCCTGTTCAGCATTGTAGTGACGTGCTCACCTTCAGTGACAGACTGAAGTGACAGTTCAGAGGGGCTGCACATGAGGTACAGTGACTGGACCTCTAACTAGGCTCTTGCACAAGGAAGATGAGAAATCCAACTCTTAACCATCTCTTTCAAATGACATGTGGTGCTTACATTTGGGTGTCTTTGCTATAAAACTTTGAGTCTGTGCACATATTTTTTCAATCTTTCCAGTTTCTGCCTCCCATTTTTTTCTCTAGTTCTGTTTAAATATTTATCCCTTTTGTTCATACTATGTTTTTCCCATTCTAAGACTGACTTACAAGGTGGTTTTTCACTGCTACACTTAAAGGCGATTTACTGGGGAAGTGGAGATCTTCACATAACTCTTCCATGGTGATGGTTCTGATATTACTTAAACTAGAGTCATTGCTCATGTTACCTACATAATTCTCCAATCAACATATTTTGGTGATAGTCATACAACCTTACTACAATCGTGACCATAGTGACCAACATTACTTAAAGTTGACCACAGAATTCCTATACTGTGTAACTTGAGTGTTGGTAGTCTTCACAAAAGTCTTTGATGTTCTTGGAAATACTTCCATAAGTCATGACATCATTTTATGTACTCACAAGACTCTGCAATAATATTCACATAACTCTGTGTCAGTGGAAGACATACCACCAACTGCAGTATTCATGTTATTGGTTATTATATAACCAAGTGAATAATAGAGTTTTTAATGTAACTCTTCAAAGTTGGAAATGGTCCTTAAAAGTTAACCTCAAAACAAGCATCCAAGTGTGATTCCAATCATGTTTACACATAAGCACACTAGCCTGTAGGATTCAATGATGAATAATGATAAAAATCTAAGATCACAGGAGAGAATTGTAGTAGAGCTTAAATGCTGATCACCCAGTTTGCAGGAAGATATAGATGGAAGAGAAAGCTCAAAATCCATTTACAAAGTCCCCAAAGGGATTAAATCTCCAATGAATTCCCTTGGATCACAGACCAGGGATGTGAGTAAGCTTGCCCTCAGAGTACGTCAGAAAGTGAATGAAAGTAGATAAAGTTGGATTAAATTTTAACCTATTCGGCTGAGCCCTGGGGGCATAGTGGTGGAGCGTGGGCTGCGGCCCACAGGGTTGGCGATTCAAATCCAGCAGCAATTCTCTAGGAGCAAGGCTGAGCCTCCCACTCCCACCAAAGGGCAGTGATGCCCCCCCCCAATTTTTTAACCTAATATCATTTGTTTTTCATTTTGACTCTTTTTTTTGTGACATTTTTGAATGCTTGGTTTGACTCAGTTTTAATTTACTCTAATTTTTCTTATCTTCTGCTTTCTTTGAAATTAAGGATTTTCTGTATTTTCTTTTGTTTTTTGTTTGTATGGTTTTCTTTATATGAAACCCAGGATAAGGAAATCTATAGAGGTAGTTACTAGAATAATTATCTCTTAGGGTTATGGTAGGGGAGGTTCAGGGAAATTGGAGAGTTAATCGCGAGAAAAAAAGTGAAAAAAAAGGTTCTAAAATTGATTGTGATCATGATTGCACAATTCTGACCAATATACTCAAACCATTAAATTGTATGATACATGAACTGTATGTCAATAAAACTAAAAATTAAGTTGCTGTTTGTATCCATATAATTCTGCAAATGTGGTCATGATTATGCTTGCATAACTATGCAGTGGCGGTTGTGGTAGTCATATAATTGTTTTGCTATTGGTGACATATACACAACTTAGCAACTATGGTGACAGTGTTAAAATGACGGTGATGAGGTTTAAAAAATTGACAACTGTGGTGGTGTTGGCATTCAAGTAACTAATATTGGCTGCAGTATTTGCATATCTACAGCAGTGGCTATGGTGTTCACCAAATCCTGCAATGTTGGTAGTGGTGGTATTCATATAACGACAGTGCTGATGGTGGTAATCATACAATCTTGCAATATTGCTAGTGAAACCTCTCTGGAAAAGGTGTGGCAGTTATTCACTTCTTTGCTGTTTTATCTGGGATATCCCATCTCCTGATTTTATTTACATAACTCTGAAAATGTTTCATGATATTTACATAACTATGCAATGATGATTATGATGAAACTCATATATTTCTGTACTGATGAATATGTAATTCCCATAATTGTCATCATGGTTGTGTAATAGTCACATAATTCATGGACAATAGTGGTGACTTTCACATAACTGTGATTGCAGTAACAGTCCTGGTATTCTTATAAATCTCTGATTTATACAACTTCCTGATGCTAGTGTTGATATTCATATACCACAGAGAAATGCTATTTACATATCTCTTGTCAGTGTTCATGGTATTCATGTAACCCTGTCATGGTATTTGTGGTTATTTGCACACAGATATTTGATTGTCTCTGTATTTGCACAATAATATTGTTGCTGTTAGTTGTATTTATATGACATTAATGGCACATCTTTGTAACAGTACTCTTTATTGTCACATAACTCTGAGTCGTTGTTCTTATTAGTATCCACATATTTCTTAACATCACTTATATTATCCTCATAATTCTTCTAAAACCATCACTGTGGCACTCACTTAATACTTTAAGAATAAAAGTGGTGGACGTTTCACAATTCTTTGCATTCAATTGTAGTAGTCACACAACTCTGTTATGATGCTGTTTGTATTCAAATAACTATACAATCTTGGGAGCTATGATATTCCATGACACTGCAAGGATGGTTGTGTTATTAACATAATTCTGTGATGTTGGTAGTGGTATTTCCATACCTTTTCTCTTTTTATTTTTTTAACTTTTCTTGCAAAATTTTGTGGGATATATATTTCAGATCATCAATTTGTATACACCAACTTAAACTACTATCTTTATAGTTCTAATGTTTACAATTTAATACATCTTGAGTTTGTTTTGGTATATAGAGTAATTTCATTCTTCAGCAAATGGAAATCCAATTTTTAAAAATCATTTTATTAGGGACTTGTTCAACTCTTACCACAATCTATCCATCCATCCATTGCATTGAGCACATTTGTACATCTATTGTCATCATCATTCTCAAAACATTTTCTTTCTACTTGAACCCTTGGTATCACCTCTTCATTTGTTTCCCCTCCTCTCCCACCCTTCCTCACGAATCCTTGATACTTTATAATATTTTTTCATATCTTGCACTATCTGATGTTTCCCTTCACCCACTTTTCTGTTGTCTGACCCCCGAGGGGTTATATGTAGATCATTGTGATGTGTTTCCCCTTTCTCTCCCACCTTGCTCTTACCTTCCTAGTACTTCCACTCCCATTATTGGTCCTGAGGGGTTTATCTGTCCTGGATTCCGTGTGTTTGCAGTGCTGATCTGTACTGATGGACATCCTCTGGTCTAGCTGGATTTGTAAGATAAAATTGAGATCATGATAGTGGGGGGCAGAGAGAAGCACTAAAAAACTAGAGGAAAGTTGTATGTTTCATCGGTGATATACTGCACCCTGACTGGCTCTTTTCCTCCCTGCAACATTCTGTAAGGGGATGTCCAGTTGCTTACAGTTGGGCTTTGGGTCCCCACTCTGCTCTCCCCCTCTTTCACAATGATAAGAATTTTTGCTCTGGGTATTTGATGCCTCATAGCTGATCCTATCAATATCGTGTCTTCACACAGGCTGGTGTGCTTCTGCCATGTGGACGTTGTTGCTTCTGAGTTAGATGGCCGCTTGTTTACCTTCAAGCCTTTAAGACCCCAGATGCTATATCTTTAGGTAGCCGGGCACCATCAGTTTTTTTCACATTTGTTATAGCACATGCTTTGTCTTCAGTGATCGTGTCAGGAAGGTGAGCAACATGGACTGCCAGGCTAATAGAACAAAGTGTTCTTGTGTTGAGGGAATACTTGAGTAGAGGCCCAATGTCCATCTGCTACCTTAATACTAAACCTATAAATATATGCACATAGATTCATATCTCTACTGTCATATATAAATTTGTTTATCTATGTACATGTTTGTATTTAGACCTCTATAAATGTCCTTTGCCTCCTGGTTCTTTCCTCTATTTCCTTTTACTTTCTTCTTATCCCATTATCATATTCAACTTTCATTTGAGTTTCAGTAATTCCTCTTGGTTACATTGCTCTTGATTAAGTCCCACGGGGCCTCCTACCACCTCCTTGCCATTGATTTTGGATCACTTGTTGTTCCCTTTCCCTGGGTTTGCTAGCACCCACTTTCTCTCCTCCCCCACCCCCTTCACCCTCTCCCTCTTCCATGTCCTCCTGGAACCATCAGTCCCATTGCTTTCTCCTCCAGATTGTTTATCCCATCTACCATCTCTAGGTAGACCTGCAGAGATAATAATATACATGAAATACAAGACAGAGCAAAAGAAAACAATAACAACAACAGCAACAACAAAGAAAAGCCTGTAAATAGTCCAAAATCTGTTTGTTGACCTTTAGGAGTGTTTTTCTGATCAAGTCTGATGGAGTGCTGCCTTGTTCCCAAAGTCTATTTTGGGTGTTCTTTGGGGACTTTGTTCCCCTTGCTGTTCTGCTGCACGCCCTTAGTGTTCCATCTCTGTGTGGTAGGGTCAGATCGGGCACAATTCTAGTACTGTGTCTCCAGTGTTGTCCCCTGTAGAGCCATGGGTCAGTGATAGACATCGTGTCTCATAGTGGGCCGACCCTATGGGCCTCTCTGTGCATTGGCTGCTGAAAATACAATTTTTACAACACTATTCATTGTAGAGAATCACTCTTCACTATTTAGTGTATGTCAGCTTTCTGTAGAAGATCTGTGAGTGGATGGGTTTATTTCTGGGATGTCTATTCTATTCCTTTGGTCTACTATCGTGTACCAGCACCAGACTGTTTTAATTAAAGTGGTAGTGTATAATTTTTTTTCTTAATCATTCTTGTGTGTAGTTTTTGAGGTTCAGAAATAAAATACTTTAGTTTTCTTAAGTGCTTGGCTTATCCTGGGTATTTTTTCTCTCCATATAACGTTAGTGATAAGATTTTTCCAGTCTTTAAAGAATGATTCTGAGGCCTGAATTGAAATTGTGCTATATTTATAGATTGCTTTAGGTAGTATAGACACTTTCACAATTTTAAGCCTTGCTATCCATAAGCATTGAACATTCTTTCATTATATAGATCTCTTTTGGTTTCTTGTGCAACAATGATCTCAAAAATAGAAACACTTTTAAAAATCACTTTATTGGGGGTTCTTACAGCTCTTATGATAATCCATACATATTTGTATATATGTTGCCATCATCATTTTCTAAGCATTTACTTTCTATTTCTATTTGAGTCCTTGGTGTCAGCTCTTCTTGCCTTCCCTTCCCCACACTTCCACCCTCTTGACCCCCTCAAAAATTTACATCAACCTCTGCCTCCTCTCACCTACGGTTCTGCTTTTCATCCCCCCTGGGGGGAGTGGGTACTTTGAGTCATTCACTGTGATTGGTACCCCCTGCAGAGGAACACTCATGAGGGTGGTACAAGAGCTCCAATGTTTCTTTCTGTTCTGCATAGCGTAGCTATAGGTCAGAACCAACTCTCTGGCACCTTACACAAACAACTTTGGGTTTCTTGTGATAGTGTTTTGCAGTTTTCTTTGTACAAATTTTGGGTTTCTCTGGATGAGTTCGTTCCTAAGTATTTTATTCTCTCTCACTTCCATCGAGTCAATGCCAACACATAGGGACTATCTAGGACAGGGTAGGACTGTCCTTTGTGAGTTTCCAAGATTCTAAGTGTTTACTGGAATAGAAAGCTCTGTCTTTTTCAAGTAGCAGCTGGTGATTTTGAACTGTGAACCTTTCTGATTGCAACCCACTGCATAACCATTACACAAATGATATTGTTTCATTGATAGTCGTTTTCAGAGCTTCCTCTCTCTTTGTTTATAGGAATCGAGTTAATTATCGTACAATGATCTTGTTTCCTGCCACATTGTCAACTACTATGGTTATTTCCAAAATTTTTCTTGTCTAGTCTTTGGGGGCTTCTATATATAAAATCTTACAATCTGCAAATAGAAAATTTTACTTCTCCTTTTGCAGTGGAAGAAGGATTTACTTGCTGATGAAAGATATATCCTGGCTGGAAATAGAGAAGACCAGAAACATATTCACTTGTGTTTTATTGACAATGCCAAGGACTATGTGGATCTTAACAAACTATGGATAGGCTTGAGAAGAATCGGAAGTCCAGAACACTTCATGGTGCCCATATGGGACTTGCACATGAATCAAGAGGCAGTGGGCAAACAGAACAAGGGCACACTAAGTTGTATAATGTCAGGGAAGGTAGGCATCGAGATTGTTTCCTTTCACCTTACTTATTTAGTCTGTGTGCTGAGCAAATAATCAGAGAATCTGGCTTATGAGAATCAGAGGACTATTTGGCATTATGAATGGAAGAAGGCTTATTAACAACCTGTGATATGCAGATGATGCAACCTAAGCTTGCTGACATTGAGGAGGACTTTTCAATGTGCTTTTCAATGAGGAGCAAGGACTGCAGCACTCAGTATGGATTATGAATCGATACAAAGAAGATACAAGTCCTCACAATCGGACCAATAGATAATCAGAGAGAAGGTTAAAGTTGTAAAGAATTTTTTCTTGCTTGCAGCACATGTTCACAGAGGCAGCAGTGAAGAGATCAAAATACCCGTTACCTTAGGTACAAGACTCCTGCTGCAGAAGAATATTGAAAAGCTAGCATGTTCCTGTGAGGACTAAGGTGTGTGCCCAATGAAAGGCAAGGCAATGGTATTTTCCACTGCCTCATATGCATGGGGAAGTTGGACATTGAATGAGGGAGACTGAAGAAGAATGGCCACTTCTGCATTGTAATGCTGCTGAAGAATATTGAAAGTTCCATGAACTGCCAAAAGGACAACAGGATCTGTCATCTAAGGAATTTGGCCAGAGTGCTCTTTAGAGACAAGCATGGCCGGATTTTGTCTAACATATTTTGGACATGTTGTCACGAGAGACCAGTCCCTGGAGAAAAGCACCAAGCTGGGTAGAGAGAAGGGGCCATGAGCAAGAGGAAGGCTCTCAAGTAGGAAGATTGACAAAGGCTCTGCAACAACCAACCAGGCAAATCAACAACTGTGAGGATGGGACAGGGTCGGGCAGCGTTCCATTCTGCGGTGCACAGGGTGGTCATGATTACAATGATTCAATGGCCCTTAACAGCAACAGTGTGTTTTTACAACGTTTTCCGTTTCTTCTAGAATTTCATATTTGTTGAAGTTTGTTCTTCCATAGTCTTGTAGAACCATCTTTTTAATTTTATTTGGGTCTGTTTTGATGTCACCCCTTTTATTCGTTTTTCTCAACCTTTGCATCTTCTTTTCCTTTCTTAACTTTGCCATTGCCTTGCCAATTTTGGTAATCCTTTCAAAGAACCAACTTCTCTTGTTGAATTTTTTCTATTGCCTTTCCATTTTCTTATTCATTTATTTCTGCTCTAATGTTTGCTATTTCTTTTCTCCTGGTGACTGCATGTTTATTTTGTTGTTCTTATTTTAACTGGTAAAAACGATGAGCTAAGGCATTGATTTTATTTTTTGGTATGTGTTTATATTGCTATAAGTTGTTATCTTATTGTTGACTTTCCGTGTCCCAAAGGTGTTTCTTTTTTTTTAGCGCCCCTGTCCCACAGGTTTTAATAGGTCATATTTTCATTCTCATTTGTTTTTAAGCAATTTATATTTCATAGATGTAGAAACTTAGGCTCAGGCCAGTTTAAAGTTTTGTTCAAAGCTACATGATGACCTGTAATAAAAACTACCATTGTATAAAAGTAAAATTAAAAGATTTATTAAAAAGTCAGAGACAAAACCAACTGCAAGGATCTACACATAACCTCCTATCTGGAGGACAGACATCAAAGGAGTGGGCTGGGAGAGAGGTCTGGCAGTGTAAGATATGACAGAGCAATAATAATTTATAGGGCTGAGCCCCGGTAGCGTAGTGGTTGTGTGCGGGACTGCGGCCCACTGGGACGGAGGTTCAATTCCAGTAGTGGGGCTGGGCCTCCTACTCCCACCACCGGAGAGCAGTGATGCCAAATAATAATAATAATAATGATAATAATTTATAAAGTATTGAGGGTTGGTGGGGAAGGGAGAGCAGGGGAAGAGAGGAAAGGATGGGAAGCTGGTATCAAGGGCTCAAGTGGAAAAGCAGATATTTGGAGAATGCTAACAGTAGCAGACAAGCGAAGGTGCTTGGCACAGTATATGTATTTATGTATTGTGAAAAACAATGTATGAGCCTCCAATAAATTGATTTTTAATTAAAAAAATCAGAGACAGTTCCAACATAGAAAATATTCAAATTCATAAAATAAATGTGACCATTCTATGGACCAAGAAAGAGGCTAGCATATTACATAGTCCAGAGTAAGAGGCAAAGCTTAGAAATCATGATATACTGAAAAGCAGTAGCAGAATTTGAAGGCAAGATATCTAAGAGCAGGGTGTTAGGGAGAACTGGTGGTTAGATAACAGATAGCTGGGATTGCATGATTGGTTAACAATATATCATTGCAAGCATATGAGCTTGCTCTTCAGTTAAGTTCAGATGGTCACAAGACAATGGCAGGACTGATGTTTAAGGGAGCCAGTAATTAAAACTGTTTCCCAAGCATGTTCATTCATGGAGGATCTATTTTGAACCAGGTTTATTGATAACACAGACTCCGTGAACACAGATAATCACATCCTGCATCTGCTGAGCATAGAAGAAAGATTCCCTGCAGCAGCTTGTTAACATTCTGCATCTGCCAAGCCAAAGAGAAAAAGCATGTTTCCTTCAGGGTATATATAAATGTGAATTTCTGGAAAATTAGGTCAAATAATCTGAAACTTAGGTTAAATAATGTGGAAGCGAGCTTTCTAGAAAGCAAACTAAAAACTCTTTGGGGTGTATATATATGTATGTATGTATGTATATATATATATATATATAAATGCAAGCATATTTATTAGATAAAAAATTTAGTGTTTGTGAAATTTTGGTTCTTATAATGTTTTCATTTTGGGTTAAAAGCTTTTAAATATCTGTAAATATTGTGAAGGGAGGGGTATATGATACAGGGGCCTGGGAGTAGTTACAATGCTGTCACAATATGTCTAAGTGATTAGTTCATTAGACATTTAAAATATATGTGCTTTACTATATGTAAAGAATATACTTCTAAATATATTGAAAATTCAAATGGCTTTTAGAAAGTCCATTATAGGGCCATTATAATTACTAAAAAAAAATTTAAGAGTATGAATAGCCTCTTTTATAGAAACAGAACAGGGCCTTATAATACAATATGGAGTGGAAATATAATTTAATCAATATGAATTACTTCTATAAGTATCTTTGTTTTAGTTATAAACTATCATTTCATCTCTATTTCTGGGCTCATAATTTAATTTTCCCTTGCAGTACTTGGGGTGCATTGAAGTTCTGCGTTCAATGAAAACTCTTG
>PVJH01025241.1:0-31854 GCA_004026705.1 Nesogale talazaci
CTGCTCTCCGGCGGTGGGAGTAGGAGGCCCAGCCCCACTGCTGGAATTGAACCTCCATCCCAGTGGGCCGCAGTCCCGCGCACAACCACTACGCCACCGGGGCTCAGCCCTACCATGTCTTTTTGAGCTGCTCTTTGAATGGCTCTGTTCAGCTCTTTGACGTCATTGTTTCTTCCATCCACTTTAGCTGCCCCCTGATCAAGAGCAAGTGTCAGCATTTCAGCCTCTCTCCTGACATCCACTTTGATCCTCCTCCTCGCCTGTCTTTTGAGTGATCTTTTCGATTTCTTCATGAATGACGATCCCGATGTCATCCCACAGTTCATGAGGTCTTCTGTCGTGAGTGTTCACTCTGTTAAGTCTCTTATCGAGACAGTCTCAAAATTCAGGTAGGATAGACTCAAGGTTGTATTTTGGCCCACATAGCCTGGTTTTAATTTTCTTCAGCTTTATCCTCAATGTACATCTGAGCAATTGAAAGTCTGTTTCAGAGCCCACCCCTGACCTAACTTTAGCTGTTGATGTCAGTTTGATTTCTGTGTAGTCCATCTAGGTGCCACGGTGATGCAGGTTCTGAGTTGGACTGTGATCTGCAGTTGGCACTTTGAAACCCCCAGCAGCTCCTGCAAAGAAAGACTGGCCGGTCTATTTCCGTAAACAGGTACAGGCTTGGCAACCCGCAAGGGCTCTCCATGAGTCCGCCTTGACTTGGTGGCCATGAGTGTTCTATCTAGAGCCATCCATGTGGAGAGGAGCCATTTGGGTTGTTGAAAAAAGGTATTTGCTCTGAACAAATCATTGGTCTTGCAAAATTCTGTCATTTCCAGCTTCCTTTCTATCCTCAAGACCATATTTTCCAACTACTGTTGCTGCCTGTTTGTTTCCAACTTTTGCTTTCGAGCTGCCAGTAGCTACAATGCACCTTGATTGCATGTTTGAGCCCTTTCAGACTGAAGACGTTGGCAGAATTCTTCACTTGCTTCAACACTTGTTCTAGTGATGAATGTAGTGGTCCCTTTGAATATTAGTTGAACTGACTGGATTCACTGAAGGAAGATAGATATCTCCCTGTCACAGACTGCATCTGACTTCACAATGCATCTTGAAATGCCCTTTTTGCCATGACTGCAACTCTTGATTGTGTCATTCCTGGCATGTACACCATGTGATTTTCTGATTTCCCCATGGCCAACACCAGTCCATTCAGCTCACTAGCACCAAGGACAGCTGTCTTTATGTGTCCCATTTTATTTTGCTTTTTGATGGCTTTCAATTTTCTTAGATTCACACTTTGTACAATCTAAGCTTTGATCATTAGCAGGTTTTCGCAGCTGTTTATTCTCACCTTGAGCCGTGTCCCAACAACAAATGAAGATCCCAAAGGCTCCACTCCCCCAGGCTTTACTCGGTGTCACCACGGTTGGCTCTGCTTTGGGAAGGCAGCTCCGTCTCCGTCACATTTAGAGTGTCCGCGGACCCCAGGGGCCCCTCCTCCGGCCTTCTCTCAGACCATGTTCCGCTTCCATTCATTAGACCTTCGGTATCTGACCATGTCTCCAAGCTCTGCAGAAGGTTTTCAGGGGCTCCTTCCTCTGAAGTGGACAGCCAAGTCCTTCTTTATCGTCCCTCTTAGTCTGGAAGCTCTGCCGAAACCTGTTCCGTTTGGATGATTCTGCTGGTGTCGGACATACTAGTGACAGAGCTTCCAGCGTGACAGCAATACACGAGGACGACGCACTGACAGACAAGTGGTGGGTGTCCAGTGTATCACCCACTGTCTCACCAGGGGTCCTCAAAAGCCTGCAGCCCAGCCAGACGCAGATTTCAATTCTGACCAGGTAGCTGGAGACCCAAGGAACAGGGATCTTGTGGAGACGAGCATGGAGAGGGAGTGGTGGCAGTTCCACCTCCATTAGGTGTCGGGAGACAACACAAGAACCCACGTCCAATCTGCCACACAGCCTGCTAAGCCAATGTCTAATGGCAAGAGAAGGGTCTGCTTCGGGCTTTCTGAAGCCTCCACACTCACTCCTCCAGTCTTTCCTGAGACGCAGTGAGATCCCCCAAGATGCGTTCCTTTTCTGTTTAACCATCTGGCGTTGCGTTACTTCACTTGCAAATCATTCTCATGATCTACCAGTACCACCATGTGCTGGGCACGAACTGGGTCCTGGGGAGACAGGTGTGAATGAGCTTGGCTCCTCTGTTTCTCATCAAGCATGTGCTGCGTGGACTTGCCACACAAAGCCCTACTTGAAGTTTGCCAAAGTCATGGGAGTAGCCAACAGAGGAAGGTTTTACTGACCTATCTCAGGACTGTGTTGGAGTGGCGCTGGTTAGAATGTGCACAGGTCTGTCTTAGCCTTTAACATAGTCAAGAGTGATGGTCATGGTGAAAGTGGTGGTGATGACTGTGGTGGAGTGGTGAGGCTGATGGTAATGATGACGAGGGTCACTGGAGTGGTGGGAGAAGTATTGGTGGGTGGTGGTCACAGGGATGGTGGCTAGGAGGAGGGGGTGGTGGTGGTTTGGCAGTCGTGAAGGTGGCTGTCATGTTGGTAGGGCTCAAGGTTATGGTCTTCATGAACCAGAAGCAGCAGCATTCCAGAACCAGCCTGACTGAGCATCAGCTACCAGCTGCTCCACCTCCTTGCTCTATGGTGTTGAGCAAGCTGTGATAGGTAGGTTTGTTGTGCCAGCACGGCCAATGAAGTTAGGTAAGTTTTTTGTGACAGCATGCCCAATGAACACATGTGAGATTCATTGAAGGGCGAAGATATAAATGGTTCAGCAAACCTCACCTTTCCCTCTCTTCCTCTTGGATCTTCGGACCAGCCTTGCTTGTCCTGCACCTCGATCTCCAAGCTACACTAGCCGTGGGACACCTAATCCGTGGACTGTCTCGCTGTGAGTTGAGGTTCCTTCAAGCCCTGCTTCACCACGCTCCTGGAATAGACATCTCTTGAGCTGGGGACTGTTGGACTCTGTCATCTGGATGACTGTTGGTGACCTGCTTTGTCATTTGCTGCTTGTGGCCAGATAGCCTGAATTGCTCTACAGAGGACTACCCAGCGGCCCTCAAGACTCCAAGGACTGCTAGTGTACTAGCTGTCTCATGCAAGTGAGTTGCACCGAGCCATTCATGCTGCTTTATAGATTAATTACTGTTTATTCCCTATGTTAGATCTCTATCTAGCTATCTATCTATATAATTATTAGTGTCCTGATTTTGTTTCTCAAGAGAACCCTAACACACAAGTGAATGACTTCTTTCTTCAAAACTCAGTTTCCTCACATGTCCAGTGAGCTGATTGAATTAAACCCACCCGTTTATCCAACCATCCAACATTTACTGAACACCACTGTGTGACCCACACTGAGTAGCAGCTTCGAGTCACAGGCCGTGGGATTTAGTAAAGTATCAGCTGGTTCCAAAATGATTGTGTAGCATCATCAGTGCGGCCAATTCCCAAATAGAACCCAGAGGAGTGAGTGACCAATGACAGGTGTGGAGTTGAGGGTGGATGGTGCGTCATAGCACTGACCTAGACCCTTCAGACAGGTAAACGCCCAGTTTGCAGAGAGGAGCAACATGTGTCAGGGGAGACCGATCTGAACAAAGGCCCCAAGGTGTGAGCAAACATGGACAGTTGGTCACATGACCGCACCTGGGGTGAAGAGAGGGGGAAGGTGGCAGAGGGGACTGGAGGCTGGTTGAAACCTACCAACAGACTGAAGTGCATCTCTTTGTCTGGAGATCCACAGAAGTGCTCATCTGGACTTGCCAAGTTCTTGATGTCCTCCAGGCATAGCTTGCATCAGAACATGGAAGGCTACCCATGACACATCTGGGCATGCCAGAAAGCTATTAGTCAGAGGTTAGGAATGTCCAAGGTTACTGTGGTGGCATTTATCTCCATCGAGGTGGTGGGGAGAGAATAAGGGAGAGGGGGGAAGAGAGGGAGGGAGAGCAGGAGGGAGAGGGCTAACAGTAGGGCGAGAAGGGGAGAGGAAGGGAGAGGAAAAGGTGGATGAGGGGGAGAGAAATGCAGCTTCGCCTCTTACTTTAGGTTTTAATCACTGGCATTCGGCAATCAATTAAATTCTGCCATGCTTGCCAGGATTTTATTGTTTCAGACTCCGAAACGAGTTCTGATTAATGTAAGTGGGAAAGGAATCTATTGGAAGGGTTTCAGGACGCTCCAACACTTGGAAACATGAAGACAAAGATTTTCGACGTGAAAGAGGCCAGACACAGCCAAGGTTCTGCCTAGACCATGTCTGCCTCGGAAGCAAGTCATTCTGGGCTGGCCATCTGCATGCCTGCAGCCAGGCCCCTGTGAACCTGACTCCCCAAACCCAACCCAACCCAACCTGGTGCCATCAAATGGATTCAGAGTCAGGGGATTCGGAGTCTGTAAATCTCTCTAGGAGCAGAGAGCCTCCTCTTCCTTCTGAGGAGTCACTGGTGGGTTTGAACTGCTCACCTCATCATTAACAGTCCAATGCCTAAACACAGTACCACTGGCAAGGCATCTTTGTGCCGGGCATTCAGGGGTCCCCACTATGGCAGGGACAGTGCATGAGTTCATCTCGGGATGGGTGACCACGGTCCAGCTCCTGGAGGCTGGGCAGAGGCTTTCTCTCCATGTTGGCTTCCAGTCTGCTTGGTCGCTGCTTGGGGATCCTCTCTACAGAGGATGGACGTTCAGCTGCTGGGGTTTAATCTCCCTCCGTATTGGTTTTATCCTTAAGGGGCACACCAGGAAATCAAGGTCAGACGGATAACCACGGTTCACACGAAAAAGCAAATGTTGGCCTCGGTCCCCACACCTAGGTGACAGAGGAGTCAGGTGAACATGGACACATTCCAACCCTGGATCCTTAGTGAGAAAGGGAGGCCCGCTGAGAGTCCCTGGGTAGCCCGAGGGATCTGCTTGCAAGTGTTAACTGAACACCTTATGGGGCAGCCTGATGGGGCAGGGCAGGGCAGAGCTGCCCCTGTGAGTTTCTGAGACCATAACTGTTGGCGTGGGTAGAAAGTCTTTCTCCCGGTAAAGTGACCAGATTTGAAGCGGGACACCATTGACCAGGGGATGGGGTGGGGTTCTTGATGAAAAATCTGGTGTATACCGAGCAACCAAAATTTTTTTTTTTTTTTTGGTTTTAGGGCATCACTGCCCTGGTGGTGGGAGTAGGAGGCCCATCCTTTGCCCCTGTGGAGCTGGAATTGAACCTCCATCCCAGTGGGCCGCAGTCCCGCGCACAACCACTACGCCACCGGACCTCAGCCAACAAAAATGTTTACAGAGGCCTGAGCCCCGGTGGCGTAAGTGATTGAGTGCGGCACTGCGGCCCGCGGGCTTGGCGGTTCAAATCCAGCGGTGGCCTTTAGGATCCGCACTGGGTAGCGCCCATGACCACCAGAGGCAGTGATGCCCCCCCAAAAAATGTTTATAGAATGCAAAAATAGTATTGCAGCATATTTATTTTAATTTTAAAACACCGCGGGACGTTGTTAGATTGTTAAAAAAAGGGGGACATTTGGTCACTTTATCTGAAGAGCAACTGGTGGTCTCAAACTGCCAACTTGACGGATTGCAGCCCAACACATAACCTCTATAATACCACCGGGGCTCCTTGAGTTGGCATTGACCCACTGGCAGTGAGTTTGCTTTGATTTACTAACTGAAAGTCCAGAGGCTCCGATCCACCCAGGGAGGTTATGAAGCGAAGTCCGGGTGACCTGTTTCTTTAAGATCACAGCTGGGAATGCTGCGGGGGGTGGGGGGATGGGGATGGGAGAAAGAGGGCAGTTTGACTCTGGGTTGACCTTGAGTTGGAAGCAGCTCAATAGCAATAAACAGGCTATTTATGCCGATGAAGGAGCCAAACTGTCGCCCTCTCCTCCTGAAAGGGTCTCCTTGGACCCTTCATATAACTGAGTCCTTACTCCAACCCTCCAACTCCTTATTTGGTATATAAATAGATCTCTCCAGGGACTACATCAACCAGAATCTTCGCCCTCCTCCTCCTCCTAGGAAGGGTAAACACGTTTCTTAGGGATCAGGCTCATCTCCCTACCGTTGTCCATAAATCAAAAACCAAACTCACTTTAAGCATTGGATCCGTCCCGACTCACCGGAGTAGGCCTGTCCGTGGGTTTCTGAGACTGTGCTCTTTCCAGGAGGAGAGCCCCTTCTTTCTCCGTTTGGGGCTGCCAACTGCCCACCTTGTGATTGGCAGCCCAAGACGCACCACGCCGCCGCCGGGGCTCCTTCGCTGTGTGTGCTGCCTGCCACTGTTAAGGCTTGCTCTTGGGCTGGACCCTGTGCTAAAGAAAGCTTGGTTCAGAAAACCCTAGCAATGTAGGAAAGAAAATATTTGATCTCGGCTCCGCAGCAGCCGAAGTGGCGAATGTTCACCCACGTCATGAGCGCTCGCTGAGACCCGAGGATTTTGTCGGCTGGGATGCACCATCCGTGCTCACGCAAGCAGTAAGGAGAGCAAAACACACAAAGTGTCTCAAGCCAGGAAGCTAGGTTGAGCACTAAAGCGCACCAGACCCAAGCCCGGGTATTTTCGGTCGCCTCACATGGATGGAAAAGTTGGACACGGAGTAAGGATGACACGAGAAGAATCGATGCCCTAGAAATATCGAAAGTACCGTGGACGGTCAAAAGAGCCCCCGTATCTGTCTTGGATGGAGGACAGTCCGTGCGTTCCTCCTTGGAGACAGTCTCCCGTACGTTGGACACGTCGTCAAGGGAGACCAGTCCTTGGGGAAGGACCTCATGCACGCTTGGTAAAGTCACGAGGCCGTGAAAAAGAGGAAGGTCTTTGACAAGATGGCTGCCGCACTGGGCTCCGACAGAACAACTGCCGTGAGGCTGGCACGGGAGCGGGCGGTGTTTCATTCTGCTCGGCAGAGGGTCACTGTGCGTTGGGATCAACGCAAGAGCACGGTGGCAGTCACGTACGTCTAATTTCATGATTGGGAGTCTAGGGGTGGAGTCTAGCTTGTCAGTCTGGAGGTAGCCAATGAGTGGCCAAGGAGGCCTCTGTGTGGGCACGGCTTTCTCCTGAGATTTCTGGGAAATCTCACTATATTTCCCACTTGGAGAAGAG
This sequence comes from Nesogale talazaci, assembly GCA_004026705.1. NCBI lineage: Eukaryota > Metazoa > Chordata > Mammalia > Afrosoricida > Tenrecidae > Nesogale > Nesogale talazaci. The sequence continues at coordinate 7,129 of PVJH01025241.1, forward strand.
AGACTGGACTCTCAGTCTCTTGGAGTTGGTCTACTGACAAGATGAGATGGCAGCATGCTGATCGATCCTGATTCCTGGAGAACGGAGGAGCCGGAGGAGAAGCCACAGGGGCTTGTCCTGATGGAACCAGACCTCTGGGGCTGGAGAAGTCACAGAGACCCCTGCCAGCGCTGAGATGCTCCCACTGCCAATGGATACTGCCGATGGACACTGAACCCTGGAAATGAGGACTCACGGGGAGACCCCTGCCAGTGCCAGGAGACCTCTACTGCACATGCTTCGTGAGTCGGAAGGAGACTTTATAGACTGGTATTGAACATATGGGCTAATATCGGACTTATGACTTTGAACTGGACTAGGTTGGGATGCTTTCTTAATGTTCCATTCCTCTTGTAGATAAACCTTTCCCTTATATCCATATGCATGTCTGTGAATTTGTTTCTCTAGTCTACCCGGACTAACATAAGCACTTAACTATTGTGGGTTCAAATAAATAAGAACTACTCAATGTCTTGATAATTTAGAAGACTCCTCTATTCAGTTAGCCGATTGTAGGGAACTACTATGTTCTCCGGACTGAAGTGTTGAGTGAAATGACTAGCCAGATTATAAAAGCAAAAACTCATTTTTCCAGGGCTTTCCTATGCAGCAAGTAGGCCTGACAAAAGCAGGAGTTGCAAAATTAATGTTAACAGTCTTTAGATCAGAGCAGGGCACACCTGTTACAAAAACCAAAATAGCAGGATTGATGGTAACATGCTGGTGCTCACTTTGGCAGCACATATTCTAAAATTGGAATGATGATAACATCCTGGTTCCCAAAATAAGAGTAGTAAAATTAATAATAACACCCTAGTTACAATATCAAAAAGGAACAATATTAAAGAATGACAGGATTAATGAAAATATCCTTATTCTGGGTATACATGAGTACATCCTGTAATCACTCAAGGATGGGGCTGGGGTGGGGGTAAAGCAGGTAGGTCATTCAGCAGTGAACAGGGTGGTGTTACAATCGCTACTCTGCATTATAACAGTATGCTCAGCATATCTGAAGCAGGAAGAACTCAACAAAAAAAAATGTCAAGCCTCGAATTGCAATCTGAGAGAGTCTATGGGAAAAATGTTGAATGATGCAGAAAGCATCAAGAGAAGATGGAAAAAATACACAACCCAGGCATGTAACAAAATGAACTAGTCAATGGCCCATCATGTCAGGAGGCAGCATATGAGCAAGAGCCAATGGTGCTGACAGAGAAAGTTCAAATGTCACTGAAATCATTAGCCAAAAACAAGCTCCAGGAGTTGTGGAATACCAGTTGTAACGTTTCGGCAAGATGAAGAAGCACTGAACTCACTCATTTTTCCTTGCCAAGAAATTTGGAAGACAGCTACTTGGCCAACTGGCTGGAAGAGATCTATATTTGTGTCCATTCCAAAGAAAGTGATCCAACAGATGGCTCAACGTACAAAACAGTATCACCGATCTCATGTGCAAGTGAAATTTTGCAGAAGATCTTCCCCCCACAAGTGCAGCAGTACAGTGGCATGGGGATTCCAGACATTCAGGCTGGATTCAGAAGAGAACATGAAACAGCAACGACATTGCTGATGTCAGATGGATTTGGGGCTCAAAGCAGAGAATGCCAGAAAGATGTTTACTTGTGTTTCATTGGCTAAGCAAAAGCGTTAGACTACGTGGACCAAAGTAAGCTATGAATAACCTTGAGAGAAGTGAGAATTCCAGAACACTTTATTGTGTTCATTGGGAACATGTCTATGGGTCAAGAGGCAGTTGTGCAAACAGAACAGGGGCATACTGCATGGTTTAAAATCAGGAAAGGTGTGCCTCAGGGCTATATCCTCTCACTATATTTGTTTAATTTATATGCCGAGCAATCATCACAGAAGTTGAATTATATGAAGAAGAATTGAAGGAAGGCTTATTATATGCAAGTGACCCAACCGTGCATGGAGAAAATGTGGAGGACTTGAGGCACATAGCTGTTGATGAAGAAGAGTCACAGACTTCAGTATGGACAATCACTCAGTGTAAGGAAGACCCAAATCCTCACAACTGGACTCTTAGGTAACTTGATAAATGGGGAAAAGGCTGATGTTGTCGAGGATTTTGTCTGGCTGGAGTATACCCAATCAATGCTCACGGAAGCAGCCACCAAGAGATCAAAAGACATGGTGCATTAAGTCAATCTGCTGCACACGACCTCTTGACAGGATACTCCAAGGCTAGGTTGTTACTTAAACAGCTACGGTGCGCCTGACGCCAGCCCTGGTACTCTCCGTGGCATCAGATGCATGTGAGAGATGGACATTGAATAAAGAAGACTGGGAAAATAGAGGACTCGCGTTGTGATGCTGGAGAAGGCTATGGAAAGTACCACATGGACTATTACAAGAAAAACCCGATCTGTCTCAGAAGAAATGCAACAAGACAGTTCCTGAGAGGCGGGGCTCTGTTTTACATACTTTGGACAAGTTGAAGGAGAGGCCAGTCCCAGGAGGAGGACATGAAGCTGGGTAAAGTGGAAGGGCAGAAGGACAAGGAGGAACGCCCTCCATGAGATGGACCGCCCCAGTGGCAGCATCAGTGGGCTAGGGCACGGGACCCATTGGGAGGCGGGCAGGTGATGGCGCGGGGCTCTGTTCTGTTGTGCACTTGGCGGCTGTGGGTCGGCACCAACTCCATGGCATCCAAGGGCAAACACTGCTTGGGTGGAGCTTAAAGAGGTCAATCCGAGTGGTCGAGCCAGTTACAAAAGGACAGCCACTGTGAGACTTCACACCTAGCAAAAGATCCAGGGGCAGTGTGTGGAGACTAAAGTGCATTGTCAACTCTCCAGGCGGGTGGTGGGGGAAGGGAGAAGGGAGTGTTGCGGCGCTTGGGAAACTCACACGGATTACGTACGTTTCCAGGGTTGTCCAGGTGGTTGTACGCCTACTGCCTGTGACTTTGGGCAAACCCCTTTGAACCTTGTTTTCTAAGCTGTCGTACAGGGATTCTAAAAACCATCAGGACGCGTAATTGCCGGGATGACATTCAGGGGGGAGATTAGAGGAGTATAACCAGATGCCAACTAGGACATCTGGCGTGAGATAGCAAGAGCCGATCATTATCAAATACCACAGTGATAAGAAAAACAGCAAGCTGGGCACATTTTGAAAGGCAACGTTCTAACAGATTTCCTAGTTGGAGGTCAGGGTGTTATTAAAAATATTTAACAACTTCAAGGGCACAACTTATCAGTGCAGGTGCTGCACTCTGGGATGGGTCCAGTGTTAATAAATTCCTTCCTTGGGTGTCAAGGACTCCAGAAGCAGGCACTGAGTAAACCAGGGGAGGGGGAGCATCATGGGAAAGCAGCTTTATTTCATGGGTACAGAAATAGTTTATATTGAAGAGCCAGCCTGGGCACACTCATGCGAACAAGTCTTATTTGCAGGGTTTGGAAGGCAGGACTGTAAAAACATCCCCTCTCCCAGCCTCCCCCTGCTACAGAAATGGGAGCCCTTAGGAAGGCAGTGGAAGGAGTGAAGTAATCTTGAGGACATCACGACTAGTGCCACAAAACAAAATGTATCAATTGCTCAATGGAAAACGAATTTGTTCTGTAAACTTCCACCCAATCTACAACTTAGGAAAAAAACAAGGGAGAGAAGAAGCCCACTGTCAGTGACTGTGGTCGCGAGTGTGATCATGGTCCCCGAGATGAACCTGCATTTCAGTTGGCCCTGTGTCTTACCAAGAGGGTATATTAAAAACCCGCTTCTCAAGTTCCACGTTTGAGTCCCTGGAGCTGGTGAATATGATGAGATCCTGATGGTCCGGTCCCTGATGACAGCATAGCTGAGAGTGAGGAAGACGGAACATTCCAGAGGCTCTTTCTAATCACCATTGTCATTTCCGTTCTGAGTCACGGTGCCCTCATGCCTGTCAGAAGAATTGCACCCCGTGGGATTTTCAGTAACTGGTGTCTGTTGCTGTCATTGTTGTTTGTTTGTTTGTTTGCTTCCCACCCACAACCCCTTTCTATTTTTTGGGTGGGGGAGACATCACTACCCGGTAGGAGTAGGAGGCCCAGCCTTGCTCCTGGAGAGCTGCTCTGGATTTGAAACGCCAACCCTGTGGGTCGCAGTCCCACACTCAACCACTACACCACCGGGGCTCAGCCCTCCTTTCTTTTCTGATGGGTGTTGCAAATACATCTGTCCTACAACTTTGCCAGTTCAGCTTTTTAACAAGTGCAGATGGCCTACTGAGCAAGCGAAGCACAGACTCACAGGAAAAGGGACTGAGCCCAGCCCGACCTAGAAGCAGAACCTTCGATGTGACAACCATGACATTGTACACCACAGCTAAGTACGCACAGGCAACCCAATGCTGATCTTGCTTCCTGGGGGATCTGATGCTGCCCAGAAATACTAGTCCACCACCTAGACAAATCCCAGGAGGTCCATACCCCCGCCACCTCCCTGACCCAAGCGGCAACTACCTCTTTTTGTATCCTGCCGCTGAGGCCTCCTCTTGGGTCTCCTTGACGCCACTCTTGCCCGCTCTAGTTCTTTTTCCAGGTGGCACGGGCTTCCCCTTACACTCTGAGCCCCTGGAGCCGACCCCCTGCCTATACAGCTCTTCGCTGGCTTCTGATGGTGCTGAGATGGTCCGACCCTGTTCTTGCGAGTGACTGACTTCATGCTGACCGGACCATCGAGCGCCCCTGGGATGGAGCGGAGCTGTCCTCTCAGAGTTCAGACGCTGTCATCTTGAGGGGAGCAAACTCCCCCCACCCGTCTTTTCTCTGGAGGAGTGTCTGGGGACTTCAGGCCACCAGCCTTTCAGTTAGAAGCTAAGCCCACTAACCATTATGTCACCAGGGCCCTTCATCTAAAAGACCTGAGTTCCCCCCTCCCTACAGTCCCACCCCCACCCCCTTTCGCTCCAGGTTCCAACCTCACAGGTCTTCCTTCGATATCTGTTGAGCTCAGAGACAGGGCCTGCGCGAGGGCTGTTCCCTGATGCTTACCCATTCTTTAGAATTCACTCCCTCAAAGGGAGGTCTTTCCTCTAACTCCCCAAACGAGAGCCGACCTCCTAGCTATGTGCTTTTATGTACCCAGGCACATCTTCCTCATTCTGCTTGCGTGATCCCCCCGGCCGCAGAATCTAGGCTTCATCATGGATGCTAGTGTCCAGCACAGTGCCTGACACAAAGTAGCGCCAGCTGGACTCTCGGGCTGTCCAATTCACCCTGGAGGAGGCTGCCTCCCTGTCACAAAGTAGGGACGTGGGGGTGTTAGCGGCGCTGAAGTCTTGTAAAACTTCTCAAATGCATCAAAGGCAGTCAGAGGTGGAAAAAACTGTGGTCTGTCTGTCTGTCAGAAGAACCAAGTACAGCAAGAAACGCTTCTTACAATGGATGGAGGGACGTTGTCTCCTGTCCTTCGGATGTTGTCTGGCGAGACCATCCCTGGAAAAGAACTTCCTACTGAGAGGAATTCCTGAAACCCAAATGGAGGCCAAACTTGAACTTGGTCGCAGGACAAGAAGAAAGTAAAAGGAAGAGAGGAAAGGGTGTATGTCATGAAGCAACAGTGTATCAATTGGGCTCCATCCTACATGGGGGCAGCACAAAACTGCAAGTTCAAGCACCCAAGTGCCAGTCCCTCAACTCAAAAACCCCATTGACATCTGTCATCAGCTTCTGGAGAGTGGCCTTATAGGGTGGAGCCCTGGGGGTGGGGTGGGGGCAAGGTTCAAATGGGTGGTCTTGCAGTCCAAAGCTCAAGCCCCTCTCCACCAGGACTCCTCTTCCAAAACCAAACAAGCAAACCCAGCTCTGGTCATCCAGTCGATTCCTATTGGGTCAAGAGCGACCCTCTAGGACGGGGCACGACTGCTGCTGTGTGCTTCCAGGACTGTGACTCTGTGGGCAGAGAAGTCCCAGCTTGAGTTGGTGGTTTAGAACTGATGACCTTAACGTGAGTGGTCCAACCTGTGTCCAGTAGGCTGCCGGAGCTCCCTGCTGTAGGACAGTGACCCCGTGACACAGGACAACTGCTCCCTAGGGTAGCCTAGGCTCCCGATGTCTCTGGAAGGCTCCCCAAGAGCAGCCGGTCAGTCCAGACCGCTCAATTAGCAGCCAAGCTCTTAGCCAGACTCAACAGCAGGCCTCAAGCTAGGACGCATGGGCTCTACTTGGCGTCAGCCCGGAGACCAGAGGTGGGAACTGTGCTGCCTCGTGCCCCCCGGGGCCCCACAGTGCCTGGGACAGTGGGCTCGGGCAAAGGAACGGTTCAGAGGATGTGGGGGGTGGGGTGGGGAGGGCGGGCTGCAGGCGGTGTTTCACTCTGCTGTACAAGGTTCACTGAGTAGGAAGGGATTTGATGACACCTAGCAGCAACAAAGTTAAAATAATGGTATCTACACCTCACCATCCACTCCCCCCCACTCCCCCGCCATCCACGCATTCATCTATCCATCCATCTACCCCCACCCACCATCCACCCACCCACTCATCCATCCACCCACCCACCACTATCCACCCATCCACCCATCATCCATCCATCCATCCACCCACCATCCACTCATTCATTGTTAAGCAAATGTCTGAGACTGCCAGGGTTTCCGATGAGTAAAACCAGCCCATGCCCCCCCTACATACACAGTGAGCAGTGTTGTGATTGATCACTGGGTAAGAGGCATGCAGTAGGATAGAAGGGCCCCATGTCTGGCAGCAGCGGGCAGGCAGGGGTCGGGGAAGACACCACACAGAGGCAGGGGAGAAACCCCCCGGGTGAGCCTATGAGAGGGAGAGCAGCCACAGGGTGCTTGGGAGACAGTCTGTGTATGAGGTGCGGGCTGTGGGAATAGAAGGCCAGGGCCAAACCCTGGACACCCTTGGGTTCACGTCCTTAACTGTTCCCCAGGGAAGGCACCCAGAGGGCGTCGAGGAGGAGGGAAGATAAGGGCTAGCCCTGCAGCTTCAGGCAGGTCAACCTCAATGAGGCAATGGGGTGATGGCCGTCGGGCGCACAAGATCTAGCAACCTGGGGACGAGGCTTTGGGGATGACCAGGCCACCAGCGCCCAGGACAGAGCCTTGCGCTGCGCCTGAGCAAGTGCTGGTGGAAAGAGGGAATACTGAAGTTCTAAATCAACAGAGGTGCAACAGCAGGGAGTGGCAGCCGGGCAGCCTGATGTCAGTGTGCCCAGGGATGCCCTGAGCCATGCTGGCAGGAAGGGTGACCAAAAAACCTCCTGGCAGGCACACGGCCCTTGTGGCGGTCACTGGAGTGGGCACTTTGTCCCATGGCTCGCTGGACTTAGGAATCACGATGTGATTAATGTGAGGTCAAGCCACCGACCTCTCGGTTAGTGGCCAAGCTGACCTAATGTGTCTTCACTGGTGGAAGTGCTATTAGACGTCTGGTGGTGTTTTCCACCACCAGATGGCGCTCATGGGCTTTATTCTTTTTCCAAAAGGGATCATTCTTCTTTTAAAGTCAGTTTTACTGTGGTAAAGATATATACAATAAGAAAAAACTAACTGCCCACTGAGGAGGTGGGCAAAGGACCTGAACAGGAGTTTCACAAGGACAGAAATCCAAATGGCTAAGAACATGAGAAAGTGTTCCTGATCATTAGCCATAAGAGAAACGCAAACTGAAACAACTATGAGATGCCACCTAGCACCCTCAAAGAGAACCCAATTCAAATAATCAGAAAGCAATAAGTGTGGGAGAGGCTGTGGTGAGATAGGAGCTCTCACCCACTGCTGGTGAACCTGTAGGTATGTACAGCCACTATGGAAATTGATTTGGCGATATCTGAAACAGATGGAAATTGGGCTCCCATATGACCCAGCAATTCCCCTACTGGGTATATACCCAGAAGAGCCAAGAAACAAACTATGGCCACACATCTGTGCTCCAATGTTCATTGGGGCACAGCTGACAATCAAAGGGAGTTGGAAACAACCCAAATCTCCATCAATGGGCGGATGGATGACAAAACGGTGGTGCATACATACAATGGAGTACTGGGCGTCACTAAAAAGCAGTGTTGAATTGCACCATGGGAAGAACTGGAGGAAATTATGCTAAGTGAAGTGTGCTAGTCTGGGTAGACTAGAGAAACAAATTCATGGAGACACTCATATGTATATGAGACAGGTTTACATACAAGAGAAAATATACATTGAGAAAACATCCCAACCCAGTCTAGATCAAATCCATAAGTCTGATATTACCTCGTATGTCTGACAGCAATCTATAAAGTCCTCTTCAGACTCACAAAGCACATGCAGTGATGTCAAATGCAGGCAGATCACAAGCCAGTAGGTAGAAAGTCTTTGGATGCAGTGGTGTGGTGAACATCTCAGTGCTGGCAGGGGTCTCCACGTGACTCCTCAAGTTACCAGGGCATGATGTCTCTCAGGGGAGTGCCGTATGTCATATCAGTAGAGCTTCTCCAAGGGAGTGAGCTGAGATATAGTGTCTCCTGCCTCTAGGAAGGAATGACCACATCCCAGGATTCTCAGGAGAAGGCCACACCCACACAGAGTTCTCATTGACTGTCTCCAGATTGACAGGCTAGACTCCACCCCTACATTCTTAACCCTCAAATGGACACCAGCTTAGGGGTCTGCCACGTGAAGTAAGCCAATCACGAAAGGACAAGTTCAACATGAGTCTACTGAAGTAAGCTTAGAAAATGGGGCACAGGGGAAAGCTACTATATACAAGCATTACTGGGGCGAGGTTCAGGTACTATGGCAGGGGCCAAACCCAATCCAGGGACACACGTGGCAGTCAGCTAAATAGGAGGAGGAAAGAGAACAAAAGGACATTGGGGTGGGGTGGGGGGGAGCACGCACTAGCCCATCCAAGGGGAGGGTGTGGTTTATATCTCCACAGGAGAGGGAGGGGTGGTGGTGCAACCCTGTGCACCAAGACATGAATACAACATACCAGTATGTACCAAGGAACCAATAAAGAGGCCTGTGAGGCCAGTCCTAATCCCAACTATGGGACCCTCCCCACCCCAGCCCCCAAGAAGAATGTATTTCAGAGGACAACACTGAAGCTACAGCTTGGGGAAAGGAGGATGTTGATCTTCAAGCCTTTAGGACCCCAGATGCCATATCTTTTGACAGCCGGGCACCATCGACTTTCTTCACCACATTTGCTTATGCACCTGCTTTGTCTCCAGCAACTGTGACAGGAAGGTGAGCATCACAGAATGCCAGATTTTTAGAATAAAGTGTTCTTGCATTGAGGGAGCACTTTTCTTGAGGCCCAATGTTCATCTGCTACCTTAATTCTTAACATATAGATATAAGTACATAGCTCTATTTCCCTATCATTATATAAAAATATATTTATATATGTACATCCCTGTATTTGAACCTTTATAGATGCCCTTTGCCTCTTAGGTCTTTCCTCTAGTTCTTTTTATTTTCCTCTTGTCCTACCATCATGCTTGGCCTTCATTCGGGTTTAGTAACTCCTTGATAATACATTGCCCTTGACGCAGCCCCACTGGGCATCTTACTCCCTTCTCTCCATTGATTTGAAAATGATGACAACATATGCACAGATGTGCTTGATGCATGGGTGAATGTATGGATCGTGATAAGAGCTGTGAGAGCTCTTATCAAAGTATTTAACAATAAGATATCAAAGTATTTAACAATTAAAAAAAAAGTTACATTCTGAGAAACCCACGGGGTTTCTGTCCTGTCAAGTCACTATGAGTCTAAGTTGATTCGATGGCAACAAGCCTTAGAATTCAATGGCCACAGAATTGTTTGGTTCTAGTTCTTTTTGTGTAACTTTTGCCAAAATAAAACATTCTGTTTTCTCCCATTGCTTCAAACTGACTGTAATAAAGTTATCAATGACCCTCTGAAAAGATGGTATATTTAAAAATATATATCTATAACAAAACACGTGCCAGTTGCACACTCGTATGTATACAACTCAGTGATGCTTGCTACTTATGTCCCTTTACCAGATCATCACCATGAACTATTTACAAAATACCCCCTCCCCACCCTCGTTAATAGAAACCCCGTGCCCTGTAAGCAGGGACCCCCTCCGCTCACACGCCCCCCATGTCACCACGAATCAACTTCCCTCTCCACCCATGTGCCTCTCTCCAAGACGTGTAGCTGGGATCCTACGCCACTCGTCCTTTTGTGATGGCGTCGTGAATGCAGGCCTTCGGCAGACACAGCAGGACTTCATCCATCTGTGTGTTGTGAGGCAGTGCGTGACGCAGCATGGCCCTTCTAAGGTCCACCTCCTCCCAGCCGAGTTACTTCCAACCAGATGCATGCACAAGTCAGATGATCAATACAGAAGACTGGAGAAAAATAAAGAATGCCCTTGAATTGTGGCATTGGTAAAGAATATTGGATATCTAATGAACTGTCAAAAAAAAAAATCTGGGGCAGCCTGAGCAGGGTTTCGTTGTGTTCTATGAATCAGAGCCGAATGGTGCCAACCAGCAAGGCACTCTCGTCTTCAGGACTCCCACGCGGGGCAGGGTCCAGAGAGGAAAGTGCACGAATCCTGGGATGGGCGGTGTTATATGTCCACTTGGCCAGACTAGGGTTGCCAGCCATGTGTGTGCGATTGTCTTCTATTTTGTCATCTGACGTAACCACCCTCCATGGAGTGACGTGCTGTAAATCCTAGCCCCTGGGCCTGTGGTGATCATCGCGGGTGAGAACGCGTCGTCCCTCACGTCAGTGAGACAGGATTGCAGGAGCCTGTAGCTTGAGTCACCTCTTCCTAGAGGGTGTGACTCAGCCGCCACCTTGACCTCAGCCGCCACCCTTCCTTCACAGCCTTACTGATGTCCCACCCTTGCTTGGATCTCCCATTGCATCTTCACAAGGAGAGAGAAGCGAGCAGAGAGAGGCCAGCTAACTACCACCCAGAAGAGGAGGCGGGAGGAGCAGGCACACTTTGAACCAGGGTCCCTGTGCTGGGAACCTCCTTGACTCAGAAGATAGAGAGCCATCACACTGGAGATGGTGAGGGACATCAGGAAGCAGTGGTAGAGGAGCATGTGGCAGCAGAGGCTGCAGAACCAGGAGACCACAGGAGACGGTGCAGTGGGTTTCCTAGCTGGAGGCACAATGAAACTGAGTGCCTTCAGGCAGGGGCTTCTCTTCTCTGGCAAAAGGCTATCTTGGACATCTACTGGCAGAACTAAAAGATTTTGTAACACTTGCTGGGGTGAGGCAGAGTCTGGGCTGACTCAAGAGGCTTGAGAGCGAATGGGGACCAGAGAGAGAGGACTGCCTGCAGGGCAGCTGAAAAGAAGCTGTTCTACTGAAGAACTGTATCCCAAGTCTCCTGATCCTGAATTGTAATCCGTTACTTCCCCCAATAAACCTTAAAATGGTGAACATGATTTGAGTCCTGTGTGGTCACTGCAATGAATTACTGAATCCAGCTGAGAAGTAGTGTTGTGGGAGGGATAGCTCCTGTCAGAACTGATAAAAAGAGGGGGGGGGGCAGGGGGTGTTGGAGGATGGAAATGTGCTTGACCTGAGCGGCTAACCAGAAGAATAAGCTGGTGACCAGTGGTAGTTACAGAAGCTGTTGTCAACTTGAGACTATAAAGAGTGAAGGGGTGGAGGTTAGCCTGTCAATCAGGTCCCAGCTTGATGACCTCATTTGGAGGCTCTAAGGAAGGAAGGATGAAAGGAAGGAAGGAAGAAAAAAAGAAAGAAGGAAGGAAGGCAGGAAGGAAGGAGGGAAGGAAACGACCAGATTTGGGCGGATCCTGCAGGTAATAATTCTTCTGCCTTCCCCTTGTGGCACTGGAGGAGGAGGTCGGATGCCAGTCCCACACCCTCTGTAACTGCCCCCCGAGTCCGTGTGGGTTTCTCCGATAGCACTGTTGACAGGGCAGTGAGCCCAGCCTTTCTCCTGAGGTGGTTTCCCTCTGCTGAGTAGGTGACTCACCCCTGATGTGGCGTGATCACTGCCCCGCCCAGCTCCTTTGGACAATAGCGGGGTGAAGCCCATTGTGCACATACACAGCATTTTGTTCCTCTGGTCGTCTCCTAATAGCATTTAGGTGGCTTCCACCTTTTGGCTAGGTGTTACTTTTCATTTCCACCCTGGTGATAAATTGGGGATCCTTACTGTGTTGCTGACCAAACAGAAGTTGGACTTCATCTTCATAAGGGATAAAGTTGACTCTACGTTAAAGTGACCAGATTTTAAGCGGGACACCATTGGGGGGGATGTTCTTAATTAAAACTTTGGTCTATATGGAGCAACAAAAATGTTCATAGAATGCAAAAATAGTATTGTAATATAGTTATATTAATTTTAAAAGGTTGCGGGACATTGATAAATTGTTAAAAAGCGGGATGTCTGGTCACTTTACTAAGCGCTAGTCTGTCATGGCACACCTACACCACCCACCCACCCCTACCACCCACCCCCGGCCTGGGAAACGCAGGCTGCAGATTCCAAGACAAAATGAAAGTGCTCATTCGACAGCCGGGATGGGAGGCAGCCACCAGGGAGACAAGTCCGCCACACTCTGACCCACTGCATGACCTTGGGTTCCTCATTTAGCTTCTTGCAGTCTCAATTGTCCTCAGGTAGAAAATGGGAACAATAAACATCCCTCCTGGTACAGTTGTTGGGGGAATGAAGACTGCCTGGCAGCAGGGCCATCTGCATCAGCTATGCCTCCGTGGCCCAGCCCTACCCTCCCACCCCCGCCCTGAACTAATAGCTAATGAAGAAGCCTGCTCTGCGCCTGGCCCTGTGCTGCCTGCAGGGAGACTCATGAAGTCGTGGGGTTCATTTTTTCAGGTGCCCATACGCTGGGGGAGCTTTCCACAAGACTGCGTTCTCTATTTGGCCACGGATTGTGGAAGACACTTTTTGGGCCCCGTGGCCAAAGCTGAACTCTGACTGTTCTGACATCTAGCCAAAGGGGCTAGAAATCCAGAATAGTGACCTCAATTTTTCAAGGCAGAACAAGACTCCTCTGCTACCTGCCCAGTGCCTGTTAACACCTTGCCATTAATGTGGTGACTGCTGCTGAGTGGAGGTTTCAACCTGCTCTCTAAGATGAGGATTTGGAGTGGGGCGAGGAGGAATAAAACAAAAGTAAAATAGGGACTTTTTTTCCCCCTCAAGCTGATTCAATGGTTGAGAATTTAAAATTTTTTTTGGTTTCCTTTGATTGTGGTGAGAAGACACAGAACAAAAAACACACCAATTCAAAATTTCCTACCTGTATACGTCCCTGACTTTGATGAGATGGTTTACATTAGGCACTCATTCGGCAAGGTTCTTTTCCAACTTGTTCCGTCACCTCTAATATACACGTAACACCCCTTAAAGTCTCCTTCTTCCCTCCCCTCCCCCCAGTCCCACGTCACCACCAATCACCTCTGGTTTCTGTATCTTTGCTTAGTTCCTCTGAGTGATATTGTCCTGAGTTCACCCTTCTTAAACCCCAACCACCCTCACTGCCATCGCGTTGAGGCTGACCACGGTGACTCGACAGGGTGAGGAGAACTGCCCCATGGCTTCGGAGACTATCACTCTACTGGGGTCAAAAGCCTCCTCTTACTCCCGAGGGGTAGCTGGGGGTCTCCAACGGCTAACCCTGCAGTCAGCAGCCCCCCATGTACCCACCGGGCCCCCGGGGCTCCTCGCACAGCCTGTTGCAAGTGTCTGCCACGTGGTGGTTTGCACCAGGAATTCATTCTCTTTGTGGCTGGGTGACTGTGTTTGTCTAAGCAAACTCCGGAAACACATCCACAGACACTCATAGGTAGAAGAGGGAGCTTTCTATAAAGCGTCAGTGTACATTCAGAAAGCATGCCAACCCAGGGCTGTCCAAGTCCACCAGTCTGACTTAGCCCATCGGTCTGACACCAATCTCCAAAGTCCTCCTTCATCTCCCAAAACACGTGCAGTGAATGACGCTGACTGCAGGAGGGAAGCTGAATCAGTGAGCGGGTGAGCATCTCAGCGCTGGCAGGGGTCTCCAGATGGCTGCTCCAGCACCCAGGACTGCATCGGAGGGGGTCCGTGTGACTTCTCCTCAGGGATGTCTTGCAGGAAGTGAGCCTTGCCAGCTGAAGCAGGGAACTTGCTAAGGCAGCTGCACCCCGATCCGACCATCAGAGAGGAAGAGCCCTGAGAACGAGATGGCCAAGCCATTGATCCCTCTGCCCTTCAATTAGTCCCACATGTGTGTATCAGCCAGGTGGGCACAATAAACCTCAACCATCTCAGTAATAGTCATAGTAGGTAATAGCCCTGGATTTCTTTCTCCTGGTTTTTTTCTTTCACAAGAGCGTGTGGAGGGAGGCGGAGAGGCGGATGGAAACTACCCATCAGACTCAAGCTTGCAGCCGTGGTGTCTATTCTGATTCATGGCAGCCTCGGGGGACAGAGGAGATCTCTCCCGAAGGGCCTTGGGGTTTCTGCGGCTGTAACTCTCCATGGGAGTAGGGCGTCTACTCTTGTTCCAGAGGAACTCCCGGCGAGTTCGAACTGCTCGCCTCACCGTTCACAACCCACTGTGCCGCCCTACTCACTCGCCGCCTCACCCCGGCGCCGGCTCACTGCTGACCTTCCGGGTGGCAGCCCAAAGCCTAACCACCAGGCCACCAGGGTTCCTAGGGCATCGTAAAAGCTGTGTGTCGTTTCGGCAGAAGAGCAGTATGAAGCATCTTCAAAGAAGAGTGCAGCTCCCATTCTAAAGTCCTCCCCAGGACTCTGGATGAGAGAGTCCCACCCTCCCCCTCTCAGAAGCAGGGATGCTCTCACACTGAGCCCCGAGGAATCCACAGTGAGGTTCCCAACAGCTCAGAGAGGTTAGAAAAGGCACCGGAAAGTGTGGTCCCGGCCACTTCCATTGCCTAATCGTTTGTTGTTGACATTATAGAAAAACACGCTTATTGAACTTGTATGCAGTGGACGTGATGAAATTTTAGATGTGTTAGTGACCAGTTTTTAACATGGGTAAAGTGGGAAACCATTGACCGGGGATAAGAAGGGGAGGGTAAGGCGGGGTCTAGTCCCTTCCCGATCTCCCCATTGTTCTCTAGCTTGTTGTGCATTCTTTCCAAAAATCGGGACTTTTAAAAGATGCTGTGGGATGTGGGAAAAATTGTTTGAAATCGAGACCGTCCTGCCAAAAGCAGGACATCTGGTCACTTTAGTTAGATTTACTGTGCAGGCAACTGGATCGTGGGCAAATGCTGCTTTATTTCTTCCTGTACAAATCCTTTCATGTTTTATTTATGTTTCTTTTCCTTATTGCACTAGCTATGTTCTCCAATAAAACAAAAAGACTATAAGAGACATCTGTCTCTTTCCTGATCAAAGAAGGAAAGTTATCAATATTCTACCAACTAAGTACAAATATAAGGCTCACTGTAATGCTTTTTTTTGTAAATATTTTTATCAGATTGATTTTCTATGTTTATCCATAAATTGATGCTGGATTTTATCAACTTTTTCCTATATCCTACCTTTATCAAGCCACCTTATTGTTTTCTCTGCTTTATCCTCTTAATTAGATGATTCACACCAGTGTTCTCAACGTGGGACCATTTTGCGTCTGGAAACATTTTGGTTGACGATGTCTGAGTTGAGAAGATGTCCACCTCTATAGGCACTGTACCACTGCTTTTGCTTTGCTAATGCCTTGCTAAGGGTTTTAGGTTTGGGAGAGAGACGCCTCCCTCCCGTGTACGCCCAGCTCTTCGTGTTCAGGCTGCCCTAGCCTCGGAGTGAGCCAGAAGAGCCCCCACTTTCTCAGTGCTCAGGGCATGCTTATGTACGTATGTACGTGTGAGGAATGTTCCTTCTTTCATCAGTGTTGGAAAGAATTTACTTCTGACACCATCTGGGCCCTGGGTTCTCTTTGGGGGGTGTCTTCAGCGATAGCTTCAAGTTTTAAAACAGATCTGCGAGTTTTCCAATCCTTGGGTTCACGCTTGCTTGCCTGGGTTTTCAAACCATGTGTTTCTTTGCTTGTTGGATTTCATCTCAATTCAATGGAACAGAATGGAATGGAGCCTGGGATTGGGCCCTGTGAGAAGGACTTGAGGGCGGTGTCTGACTTCCCTTAACCGTCACAAGAGGGGAGGACAGTCAAACTCTCATTGGCTCCAGGCCTGGTCCTCTGTGGTGCAAGTCAGACATGCTTACAACCTTGAACCCCCTGTACCAAACCCGACACTAGTCACCTCTCCCCTGGCACTCTGCTGGGTTCAAGGAATCATTGCAAGGGCCACACAGAATTCACCACCAATATTCCAAATCATGTGCTCTGTTAGCACATGGTTGCCATGAAAGATCTGGAATTTTCAGGCTAGAGTTCTCTGGTTAGGAACGCCTCTTAGCAAAGCTCGCATGCAGGCCTCTCTCTGATCCTCATCTCTCAGCCACACAGGTGCTCGACTTGTACCTTGCTCTGACCAGCGTGACTATGCTCTTCTCGTTATGCTGACAGATGCCTGACAAGCACCCCATTCTGCCGTGGGACTGAGCTTCAGCTCTGCCAGTTCCTGGCAGAGTCAACCCACTCTACGGCAAGCCTCCTGCCCCACGGCACTCCTGCTCGCCAGGCTGGACAGCCACTGAGCTAGCGTGTGCTCTTGGGGCTACTCCCTCGGTTACCTCTGTTGTCACTTCTCTGTCCCCTACACGGAGCAGGTTCAGTGGAGATCATGGGGCCCAAAGGACACTCTCCACCACAGGCTCTTCTTTCTCTTAAATTTTTTTATTGGGAGTTAATACAGATATCATAGCATGCCATGGTTCAATCCCATCAGACAATCACTACCATAATGTGACCAAACATTCTTTTCCTTCCTGGACTCTTTGACATTGACTCGCTCTCCACTCCCTCATTTTCCACCACTACCACCCCCTAAAAAAAAACCCAACAACAACCAATACCCTGCTTGCTGTCCCTCTAGGCTCATCAATTGTGGATTTCTCTTACTGAAAAACAGCAAAACATGTAACAGCTTCAAGAGGGGGACACCCTCCCCAATGACATAGCAGTCTGAGATAAATCCCAATATGAATAAACAAAAGCAAAATAAAATACAGAAAATGTGGAAAACCAGATCAGGTCCAACGTGCATCAGAGGAGGATCTGCTGACAACCTTTGAACCACTCAAGTCAGGTTTCTCCCTTTGATCATCTATGCTCTGCTATACTCCAGTGCACTCTGTTTAGTAACTAGCTGCTTCCCATTCCTCGACGATGGATAGAGGGAGATCACAGGGGGCTTATTTCCTTTGTACATCCCACAGGTGTATCTTGGCTCCCACTGTCATCCAGAGCCTTCTGCAAACCAGATTCTCTCAAGTTAAGATCTGATATCACTCCTTCAACTTCAGATTCTGTGATTTACAATCCTTCTCTCACTGATGTTGGTGTGCTTCTTCCATGTGAACTTCATTGCCATCTCACTTAGAGGGCTGCTTCTTTGGAAACAAGCCTGTGTTAGTCAGGGTAGACTAGAGAAACAAATTCGTGAACACTCATAGATGTCTAAGAAAGAGTTTTATATTCAAGAGCAACTGTACATTAAGAAAACATCCCAGTCCAGTCCAGTCCAAGGTCAACTCCGTTATTAGTCCTTATGTCAGATACCAATCCATAAGTCCTCTTCAGACTCATGAAATACATGCAGTGACACCAGGACAATCCTAGGCCAGTGGGCAGAAAGTCTTTGGCTCCAGTGGCATTGTAAGCATCTCAGCAATAGCAGGAGTCTCCATGGGGCTTTGCCAGCTTCTGAAGTCTGGTTACATCAGTGTTAAGTCCGCATGGCTTCTCCTCTGGGATGTCCTGTAGGGAGTCAGCCTTGTGTCAGTGTCACCGAGGGACTGAGTAGTGGGTCTCTCACCTCCAAGGGGGAAATACGACCAGATTTCCCAGAATTCTCAGGATAAAGCCACGCCCACACAGGGGTCTCATTGGCTATCTCAAGATTGACAGGCTAGATTCCATCCCTACACTCCCAATCCTGAAATTGACACAAGATTACATGACTGCCACAAAGCCTTTAAGACCCCAGACACTATGTTATCTGATAGTTGGACACCATCAGAAGATAGTTCTTCACCTCATTTTGCGATGGCACCCATATCCTCTGTGTGCCCTTCCTGAGGACGAGTATCAGCAAGACCACGATGTAAGAACTAATTGGTCTTAAGTTGGAGCTAGGATTTAGTGCAAGCCCCAAACTCATTCCTGTGTCTAGTTTTGTTTCATTTTTAGCTGCCTTTGGCTCTCTTTTCAATCCTCCTGGTTAATTTATGCTGGAGAGTTCTATGGATCATCCCTCTGGGCCATAACGAACTTCCATTAATAGACTCTTTGCATAGCCCCTGCTACTTTAATTTTTTTTTTTGTTTTGTTCTTTTGGGGGGGGGGCATCACTGCCCTCTGGTGGTCATGGGAGTTACCTAGTGCTGCTCCTGGAGAGCCACCACTGGATTTGAGCCGCCAAGCCCGTGGGCCGCAGTCCCGCACTCAACCACTATGCCACCAGAGCTCAGCCCGCTACTTTAATTTTTTAAAGCCCTTTTGAGAAAGGGACATTGTGCCAACGTTGGCTAATTCACTTCATGTCTCAGGACTTGAATTATTCATTGGTTGCGGAATCAATTCTTTCTTGGCTGGACACTCTCCACACAAACAACGGGGATCAATTGACATGGAACCTTTACAATAATCCCTGAGACTGCCAGAATAATACACATCTCAATACAGAATATAGGGCATCGATATAGCAAGACCATATTTGTAGGCTCTTCTTTCTTGGTGGTGGTGAGATCCTCCTTATCTCTTCTGAGATAATTCACTGTAAGCTTAGTGGGATAGCAACGTGGACCAGTCCCCACATCAGGATCACGGTCACCTTGTTTGCATGGTTCATCCTCACAGGGGTGTCAAGTACCTTATTTACATTAGCAGCAATTGTCCAATCGGTGGGGCCGGCCACCAACACCTCACATTTGCATAATCCCACCCAGTCCTTTGGTGAGGAATATAAAGACCAGGGCTAAAAAGAGCCAAGTGGAGTGCTGGATGGGATGATGAAATAAAAGAGCTGAACAGAACTTCTCCGCGGGCAGCTTGAGAAGACAGAGCGCAGCATAAGGACGACATGTGCGCAGCCCTGGAGTTAGAAAGCCGAAAAGGAAGAACACGCCCAGTGTTTCTTAGACGGAAAGAACACAAGAAAAGAGTCAAACCTCGAGTTGCAAGAGTGAAAGGTTCTGCGGGCAAAATACTGAACAGTGCAGGAAGCTTCAAAACAAGATGGGAAGAACACACAGAGTCCTCCTACAAAAAACAGCTGGTCAACATTCGACTGTTTCAAGAGGCAGTGTATGAGCAGGACCAATGAAACAGAAGGAAGAGGCCCACGTCACACAGAAGGCATTGTCAAGAGATGAGGCTCCACCCGGGCTCAAGCAGAAAGAAAACGCTTTGGAAACGTTGTTGGCAACATACGTACAAGTGTGCCGAGTCCAATGGAGTGATGGATTGTCACAGATTTGTGAGAGCCCCCCAAGAAGATGGTTAATAATAATATTTTTTTAAAAAAACAGTTAAAAAAAGAAAAACATTACAAGAAAAATTTTAAAAAGGAAAGGAAAGGAAAATGAGGCCCCAGGATTATGATGGAATGCCAATTGAAGTATTTCAATGAGCTGATGAAGTGCTGGAAGTACTCACTAGTCTATGCCCCCAAGTTTAGAAGACAGCTTGTTGGCCAACCGACTAGGTCATATTTCTCACCTATTCCAAAGAAAGGCAGCTCAACAGAATGTGAAATTATAGAGCCATATCATTATTACTACATGGAAGTTAAAATTTTTAAAAAATCACTTTATTGGAGGCTTGCACAGCTCTTTTCACAATCCATCCATCCATTGTGCCTTTGTACATAGGTTGCCATCATTGTTTTCAAAGCATTTTCCTTCTACTTGAGCCCTTGGTATCAGCTCCTCATTTTTTCCCCCTCCCTCCCTCTCTTCCTTTTTCCTTCTCTCCCTCACGAACCCTTGATAATTTATAAATTATTATTTTTTTCATGTCTTGCACTGTCCAATGTCTTCCTTTACCCCCTTGTCTGCTGTCCATCTCCCTGGGAAGGGGTTAGAATAGGTCATTGTGATTGGTTTCCCCCTTTCTCCCCATCTTCCCCTGAGCCTCCTGGTATGGCTACTCTCCATATTGGTCCCACTGAAACATGCAGCTTTCTTCTGGTTCCTTATGCTTCTTCCCCACCCATGATCATGTCCCCACTTCTGCCTTACAAATCTGGCAGGCCAAAGCATATACATAGGTACAGATAAGAGCTGGAAACACAGGGAATATAAGAAGTTAAATTAGATGAAGATCATCAATAGCTGCAGCAGTGCACTGAGGGGGAGCTGCCAGAGGTTCAGGTGGATTCAGAAGAGGATGCCGAACAAGGGCTTTCAGGGGGATCTTGACTCAAAGCAGAGACTATCAGAGAGATGCTTACTCATGTTTACCGACTATGCCAAGGCATTCAATGGTATGAAGCACAGAAAAACTATGGGTAGCCTTGAGACAAGTGAGCATTCAGAACACCTTATTGTGCTTGTGTGGAACCTGTCCCCAGATCAAAGGCAGTTGTGTCAACAGACCAAGGGAACACTGCATGGTTTAAATCAAGAGAAGTGTGTGTCAGAATTGGATCCTTTCGGCATACTTCTTCAATCTGTATGATGAACTCATAATCAGAGCATCTGGATTACATGGAAAAGAACATGACTCCAGGAATGGAGAAAGTTTTATTAACAACCGGTGGCGAGATAGGCAGATGATTCAACTGTGCTGAAAGTGAGGACTTACTGATAAAGATCAAGGAATGCAGCCTTCAGCATGGATTAAAATTCAAAGCAAAGAATATTGAAATATCGGTGGGCTTGCACTTAATTCCAACCCCAATCTAAAAACAATTAGTTCTCATGACATGACCCTGCTTGATGCTCAACCTCATGACAAGACCACTAAAGATTTGGGTGCTATGGCAAAGTGTGATGAAGAAACTAGATGGTGCCTGGATATCAGAAAGAATAGCAGCTGGGGTCGTAAAGGCTTGTTTCAAACAAGAAGCCATCTAAGCACGGCCTCAAGTAAGCCTCCAGTTTAAGTTGTGAACACCTGGTTTGCAGAAGGATATGGATGACAGTGGAAGCCCAAAATCCATTTGCAGGACCCATATTTGGCTTAAGCCTCTGAATCCCCTCCGGTCATAGCTGAAGGATGAGAATAGCTCTTTCATCAGACAGAGAGCATTGTAAAGTCGATTATGGCAGATGTCTTTAGGTTAACATGTAACTTGACATGTAACATGCAACCTTGTCATTTCCTCTCCCTTTTGATCCATCTCAAGGCTGTTTCAGTTTTAAAAACAAAGGGAGAACAAGAAATACAGGTAAAGCAAGCCCCTAGGAATCCCCTCTGACCATGGACCAGGGATGTGACCTGTCTTGCTAACACAGAGAGTGCATTGGAGAGTAGACTGTTGCAGATGCAGTCAGCTTACAATTTAATACTGTATTTTTTGATCTTCCTTAGGATCCATTTAATTTTTTCTAGGTTTTAATATTTTCTGCTTTCTTTTCAATTTAGGCTTTTTTATCTGTTTTGTGTTGCTATCCTTGTACATTTTTGTTTGTTTGTTTTTCATGCGTTTCTGTTTGTGAAAGCCAGGATAGATAAATCAATAGCGAGGGTAACTGGATTGATAGTTCCAATGGTAGATAGAAAATCTGTCAACTTGCAAAAGGGTGGAGTCTAGCCTGTCAATCCGGTTACAGCAAATGAGACCTCTCTGTGGGCATGGCTTTCTCCTGAGGATTCTGGGAACTTCTACCTTCCTCGCTGGACATGGGACACACTCTGCTTGTCTCCCTGTGAGACATTCCTGTTGACCAGTCAGATGGAGCTACATGCTGATGGAGTCCTGCAGCTGCCATGTGGAGACCCAAGACTTTCCACCCGCTGGCCTGAAATCTTCCTGCATTTGATGTCATTGCATGTGTTGCGTGAGTCTGAAAAGGAAGTCATCGACTGGAGTTGGAATTTGGGTTAATATCAGACTCACAGACTTGATCTGAACTGGACTGCGATGCTCTCTTAATATTTAGTTGCTCTTTTATATAAAGCTCTTTCATTCTTTTTCTCCCCCCCCATAAAGCTCTTTCTTACGCACATGTGAGTGTCCCTGGCTTTGTTTCTGTAGTCAACCTGGACTAGCACAGTTCCTTAGGAGTACGAGAGGGGAGGTGTGGCGGGAGGGGAATGGGAAGAAACTGTTCTAAACCTGGCTGTGGTGGTGCTTGTACAACTCTTCCTGATGTGGCTGAGCTACTGAATTGTTATGTGAACTCTATGTCAAGAACATGTTGGGGAGAAAAAGACAAGAAAACGAAATTCTCCCAACTGGACCAACAGGAGAAAAGATGAAAATGACCAGGGGTTTTGTCTTGCTGGGACCCACAAGTAGTGTTCACGAAGGCCGCAGCCAGGAGATCAAACGATGGCTTGTACCAGAGAGATCCGCGGCATGTGACCTCTGTAGAGTTCACAAGCGAGGCTGTGACGTTGGGGACTATGGTGAGCCTGACTCAGTTGTGGCATTTTCGCTGGACTCATCTGTATGTGGAAGCTGGGCACTAAATCAGGAAGATTGGAGAAGAATCAATATATTTGGATTTCGGTGCTGGTGAAGAATGTTGAAAGAACAAAGAAAACTGTCTTGGTCTGGAAGCATCTGACACAAATAACCCGCTGTCTCTCGGGCTGGTTGCTGGGCAGGTCTTTAGTCTCAGCCTCTGCGCTGATAGATAATCGCTCCCTTTGGGGCCTTTAGCCTAGATGTTGTAGGTTGCAAATTTTAGAGAAAATGGTGCCCCCCAAATAAGGATTTCCCGTTCAAATAAAGTCAGCACTTGGAGGTTCATATTTTCCGACATAAAATATGCTACTGAGTCATGGTAGCAACAACAATGGGCTCCTTTAAGGAGCTGCCCCTGCCCCCATAAAGGTCTGCATGAATGGGGTCATTGTGAGAGCTGGACAGGAGCCTCCCGGCTGGGCACTCATAGGTTATCAGTACAGCCCCCCTTGCCCCACAGTGAATACTTTTGTTGAAGACACTAGGTCCAGTGCCTGGTGCTGGGTATTCTGGGAAAAGAATGGAATCGACATGCCTCAAATGCCTTCTGTGCTCCATCGACGACGCTGGCAGCTGCATCAAGCAAGAAAACAGAAACCACTCCAAGAATCTCAAGCAGATCGACCGTAACAGAGGAAATAATGTGCCCACTGTTGGAAAGAAAGGGAGGACAAGATATCGGGCTGACAGACTGCTGTCTAGCTGAGGGCAGCAGAGGAAGCCCCCGCCAAGGCCGTCACTGATCACGGCTCCAAAGCTGGGCGCTGTGACTGAGGAGTCAGAGGAGATCGTGGCACCTGCCGTTGCTTCTGCAGGAACTGGGAAGCACTGCTCTGCCTCTGCGGCCGCCCTGGTAAACCAGGGGGCTGCCTGGTCCAGGGGGGCCCGATGGCATAGTGGGTTATGGGTTGGGCTTCTAACAGAAAGGTCAGCAGTTCGAAAGCACCAGTCACTCCTCAGGAGAGAGATGAGGCTTTCTACCCCACCCTGAAACCCACAGAGGTTTCTACTCCTCTGGCAAGGCACCTCTCCTCTCCTATAGGCTTACCCAGAGTCAGGGTTGACTTGATGGCAGTGAGGTTTTCGTCTTGTTTTTG
Source organism: Nesogale talazaci (assembly GCA_004026705.1). Taxonomy (NCBI): domain Eukaryota; kingdom Metazoa; phylum Chordata; class Mammalia; order Afrosoricida; family Tenrecidae; genus Nesogale; species Nesogale talazaci. The sequence goes on from PVJH01025241.1 coordinate 30,994, forward strand.
CTGATCGGGGGACTGGTTAAGGGCAGGCTGGTGAAGACAGTGTCCTTTACCATGGAGGAAGCCGAGGCAGACAGAGACGAACCACTACACAGCTAGTGAGTCAATGCAGGGGCTCGAATTTGGTCAAAGGTCTGTTGGCTCAAGCTCCTCTCCCTCTCATCTTGCCACAGCCTCTACTGGGCGAGACAAGAGTCTACAAAAACAAGGGGCCGGATCTGGGGAGTCCTGGAAGACTTTCCTGACACACGCTACCCAGCAAAGATCCTTGTGCTGCCTGTCTCTTGGCTGAGCTCACATACGCCCCACCAGGAAACCCCAAATCACATCCGTGACTCCAGCTGGACGGGGCTCAGAGTAGGTGTTGAACAAGCGCTTGAACAAGCGCGCAGTATCAAATCCGAAGAGCGGCCCACTGCCGGGGAATGCAGTCTCCCCCCTGTTTCAGCCTCTCGAGTGCAGGCTCAGCCGATGCACCCTAAGCTTCTCAGCCCATTAACACAACCCTCTTCCTCTTGCAGCTACTGATGGTTTTGTGATCTTAACTAAGGAGAGCAGAGGGGAGCCTGCAGGGGAGCTGGGGGGGGGGGCATTCTGGAAAGGGTTCTTCTTTTCCCAATAAGGGGAGAGCTGCAGTTGCCCCCGCCCCACCCCGCTCCTTCTGCCTCTCCTGTCTGCAGCTACCAGGCAGCCAACTGGTGGCATGAACTCACACCCAGAGGGATCACCAAGTGGTGCCTCCTCTACTGCTGGTTGTCACTGGCTAGCATTCACCCGCTCCTCTCCATCCTGCCGCCAGCAGGCACCGGGCACCCCCTCCATAAGGAGCGCTGCTCCTGTCCCTGAACGCCCCATCCGTCAGAC